>CAMKVN010000913.1:0-22498 GCA_946474995.1 Funneliformis geosporum
AATTATTCCGTATACATCAATTTTCTAAAAAATTATAAAAAAATAAATCATTATAAAACATACGGAATTTTGATATAAAATCATTAATTACGTATACAAACCTTATAAAAAATGTATCATTTCCTTATTTCGATTTCTTATAGGGTTAGAATTAATACTAAGATTAAACATGGGATATAAATGAATATACTATATATTATGTATATAAAAAATATAATACTCCATCATCTGATGTATTTGGCGTAGAAATTTTCCATTGATTGTTAGGAATTATGTGAATTGATATTATAAGTTTAGGAATTTCAATTTGTTTTTTTTGCAAATTAGCTGGTGAAATTTTGTCAATTTTCCAATATTAGGTATCTCTCTACTAAGAATGTATATCTGAAGTAAATCAAAATTAGATAATATTCATTTATTATTTTTTTTGATTTTAAATATACCTTTTGATTGATTTAGTTCTAAATATGTGATAAATGTCAAATATATTTAATAGCTGTTTCAATATCAGCAAGCACCGCTTCTGATGATCTAAATCCTACATACTATTATCGCAAAGTAGCCTGTGAAAAAAGATTACCTCTTTCAAGCTGGGCGGTACTAAGTAACTATTCATACAAATACAAAGGAAATTCATTGACAAATGTTTATTCCACCTTCTAAAGATGGTACCCATAATTAATTTAATAATATGTTATAATTATAAAATTTTATAATCTTGTTGCAACAATTTGTTATAATTAAAATTATGTTATAATTATTAAAAAATTTATATTATATTGCAACATTTTAATTATGATATCCATCTTTAGCACCTTCTATTATATCAAATCTAAGACACACTTGACGTTTAATTGCATGAGTAACCTATTAAATAAACATTAGATTTTTTTATAAAGTAAGTATTTATTTTTTTATTTAATACCTAAGTATGATAACTATCAATAGCTGTTTTAGCTTCTCCTGCTTCTAAGAATATACATTTTTTTATATTTATTTGATACTATTTTAACCAATGACTTAAATTATTATTAGATCTGCATTATGATAATGTAGACCATTATCCGAAATAATTGATATTCATTTTGGTTTATTTTCTAATGATTTAATTATAGCATATAATGAAGAAACAGTAAACTAAGAATCCTGACATGCATTTATTGACCAATGATCATAAGCGTAAACATCAAGTTCTTGAGATCCCAGTCTTTTAGTATACATAAGAATCGTATATAATGTTATCCCTTTTTTTCCAAAAAATTCTGCTTCTAACACTTTTTGATAATATTTTCATTTTATAATCAACAACTAATATAGCACCTTTTTCATCTAAATCTAGCAAATTGGCATTAAATTAAGCGTTCAAATAGACCTTATGGGCCTAATGAGCAAAATAATATAATAAATGACTTTAATACTCATCAAAATCTTTATGCAAGTCTGTAGAAAGTTGATCTTTTAGATGATTAAGAAAGGTAAATAATTCAGAATATTCTTGAGATGCATGTATATGATTTTCTGTACAAACTCCAAATGCCTATAATAAGCAATAACTAATATAAAAATTGTGTTTTGTTATTCCTTTATTATTAACAATTAGATTTTTTTCATAATCTCATTTTAAAAATCATTGTAATTTTTTCAAATTATTAAGAAATTGTTTCTAAAAGCAATAAAAGAATTTTAATATTAAAACAACTACATATAAAATTATAATTGTATCAAATAAATCTTACCTTTTTAATAATATTTATAATTTTATTTTTAATAAACTTTCTTATATCATCAAATATCTCATATCTATATCGACTACAAGTTGAACAAAGACCATCTAGATCTTCTTGATATATAAATTCATTTCCTTGTAATTTAGTCATAAATGTTGTACGACAAATTCTGTCAGGAAATTCAGTATAAAATTTTTTCTAAAGAGCTTGTTTAGTATCATGAAGATATTTGATTAGTTCACCAGTTTTGCTATCTGTTTTATAAGAACTTATAATTACATGTGCTTTATCATTAATAAAATTTTCAAATTCTTGCAACTTTTTTACAAATAATTTTTCACGTGTAAAAGAAGGCTTTTTTATTGAAAAACTATCAGATCCATTTAAATGACAGTAAATACGTGCTCTTGATATTAAATCATTTGAAACCCAATAACAAAAAAGATTTAATAAAAAATAAAACTCAATTGTTTTTTATTAATAAATACTAATAATTGTTCTTGTAATTTCTCATATTTAAAATTTTTTGCTATTATAGATAGTATTTCTTGTTTTTCATTAGTTCCTTTTTTATTAATCATTAAACTTTTTTGAAAGCAATTCCAAAATGTATTAGATGCATCATAAAAATTTATCAGATATACTATTAATAAACCAAGTTCATATAGTTGTTTTAATGCATCTCATTCAATATCAGAATTTAGTGATTTGGTCTAAAATTCATACTATAATAAATCAAATAAATTAGCTAATTAGAATATATATATTTTTTATTTTTAAATAAATAATATTTATTTTCTTACCTCCAATTCTTGTCTTAAAAATAGTGTTATATTATGACATCCTATATGGTAAAGCATTGACCTCTATGCATTTAATTCACACTCATTTAATTGATAATTTATAGGATATAATTGCTTTAAATTGCTATATAATTCAATAATTGTTCTTTGTTCCTGCCATTTATTTAAAAAGTCATACCAATTTACATGACTATTAGTTCGTTACTTAAGATGATAAGAGAAAATTTTTTCTATAAGAATATTATTACTTCAATTACTTAATGAGCAAGAAGGGATTTTTATAGCATCAATTAAAAATGGTTCCCATAATTATTTTTAAAATTTTTAATTAGTTGCAACTTAAGTTGCAATACTTTGAGTTGTAACATTTTATGAATTTTTATATTAAAATAAATTTACAAGGAGTTGCAACCAAGTTGTAATTTCTTAATTATGGTGCTCATCTTTAGCATTAATCAATTGTTGTGTCAAAGTGTTATCAATTTCAAATAGTATTCTTCCAGTAAATGCCATCAATTTCACAATTTTTGTGTCTTGTTCAATAAAGATTTCTTTCCATACAAGATCAGGTATACTTCCATAATATATTCTTTCAATATTAGTCTTTTGCATTACAGTTACTTTACGTGTATTCTCTTCAAACTCTTGAAGAAATAAACAATGTTGTTTTGCTAATTGAAATGCAAAACTTGATTTAAATCTAATACCAGCACATTCCCATTGACTATTTTTTGACTTAGCAATTTTAAATACAAAAATTCGTATTAACTCAATATTTATAAAATATGAATGGAATAAAATGCCTTCTAATAATTTTTTATAAATATCTGATTTTTTAAATCGCATTACCATAGGTCCCGAAAATTTAGTTTTAGTGTGAAATATTTGCTGATATACTATGGTTATTGCATTAGAACTAAAATTACTTAGCTCAGAAATACTAAATGTATCACAAGTGCAAAAGTATTCTGGTTGTTCAGAATGTTCCTTATTACTCTTTACAACTATTATAATAAAGTCTTGTTCATTTAAAGTAATTAAAATTTTCATATGCAAATGAATAGGAACCAAAAATTCTGTTTCTTAGTTATTAATAGTCTACCAACTATGTGAAAAGGGTCCAAAATGCAGCTTCGAATCAATAATTCCCACAGAAATTAAAGAAACATCATATTTTTTACGCTTTGATATTTTACAAATATTTTTGTATAGCAATTGTGAGAAAGAAAAGAGATTCAGACATCTTTATTTTATTATATAACTATAATATATTACTTAACCCTGATCGACATTAATTAAATTAGACGATTTTCTCTAATTATTACATAAATCACGAATTAATAGATAATATAAAAAAACAAGTTCTAAAAATTTTTTATCAAATTTTGAGATTTTAATTGCATTTTAATTTTTATTACATTTAGACTAAAATGTAAAAAGATATTAATTTAGTCAAAAATTCCTCAATGCTTGATTTTCTTAGATTATATAATCCATTTTATAAAAAAAAATATTTTCTTTTAAATTTATAAGCAAATTTACCTATTAGATAATTCAAGAAATAATTTCAACTAGACTTAAAAATTGATCAATTAAGCTAATTATTAATAATCATCTAATATAAAAGCTAAATTTTAAATCAGTTGATTTTATAAGATTAATAAATAAATCTTTATTTATAGAAATTTTAAATAAAAAAAATAGGTTAATTAGTAAATTTTTATTTAAAAATTAAATGAAATTTGTTATTATTAAAAGAATAATAAAATTAAATTAAAATATTATTAAAAATCTAATGTTTTTATATTTATTAAAGTAAATTAATTTAATTAATTTAAAATATTTTTTGAGCCAATTATATTTAAGGATCCAAAAATTATTTAAGCAAATGGATTTATGAATTTTTTTTATATTCTCAAACGCATACTTCCTTAAGATCTAAAACCATCGAGAAATTTATTTCTCGAAAGGCATTTATTTTTAAAGATTGCCATCCATTGGTTTGGTTCGAGTCATAAGTATGCTAAATTAATAATGTAATAAAGATGCTCTTTGTGAGGAGTTTTTCCTATAAAGGGTTATTATCGTTTTGCATTATTGGAACTTTGACGATTTGGTATATATGATTTATACTAAATTTTGAATACAAAGACTATTAAAAGTTTCCAAACACATTTTTGAAATCATTTTATATCCATTACAAGTTGAATTAATATGGCTAATATTTAAAATTTTTGAAAATAAAATTTTCTTTTACAAGTTAACGTTAATATTTGTTCGGTAAAATTTGAAAAAAAAAATTGTTGGTTGTTACACGGCCGATCTGCAAAAAAAATTGATCTTTTTACCCAATAATCGTAATAATCGTAATATTAGATGATGAAAAAAGTTTTTTTTTTTTTTTTTTTGAATAAAATCTATTGAAAAAAATTTTTTGATAAAATCAATCGAAAATAAATTTTTTTTTCTTTTACCAAAAATTTTTATTTATTCCTTAACGAACAAAAAAGAAATATATAAATTTATAAAGTAAAAAATAAAAATATGTTTAAATCAATTACCGAAGCAGTAAATAGATCGATTCGACCAGCCTTTTCTACAAGGTTACCTTTTACCACCAACTTCACTTCAATTTTAAGTCGAAGTTTTGTCAGTAAAACTATATATGTTGCAAACATACCTTGGAGTGTTAATGAACAAATGCTTAGAGAGCTTGGTACAAAATATGGTGAGGTCGCTTCGGTTCGCTTACCTTTGGATTTCGAAGGAAGAGCTCGTGGTTTTGGATTTATCGAATATAATGACGAAGAAGTGGCCCAAAAAGCTCTTGAGAGTATTAATGGTTATGAATACGAAGGAAGACAGCTTCGTGCTGAAGAAGCTTCTGGTCCTCGTAATACCAACGAAGGGGGCGGCAGTTTTGGAAGAGGAGGTCGAGGTGGTCGAGGAGGAGGAGGAGGAGGACGATTCGGTCGTGGTGGTTTCGGTGGAAGTGGTGGAGGATACGGCGGTCGTGGATTTGGAAATCGAGACAATTCAGAATGGGACCGACGTCGATCATATGGAGATGAGTAATTTAATAAAATTTTCTCCCTGTAGAAGGTAAAATTATTATTGTTTAAATGTAATTTGAGATGTTAGGTTTTTTTTTATCTTCATGTTAATTTGCTAATTTTCTTTAATATGAGTAAATAAGTTTATATAAATATATATGTATAGCGATAACTAAATAAAATAAACAACTTTTACAGATATTGTTTTAGTATAGAAAAATGCAGCGAATTTAATCGCTAATATAAATACTATTATACAAAAATCTGATCTTATACCAATTTTTATTTTTTTTTAATAAATTATAAAATTGAAAATACAATGCTTTTATTTTATTTTATTTTATTTTTTATAATCTAAAATTTCCATAACTATTAAATCATTTTAAGAATACTCTATACGACTTGAACAGATGAATCTTCCATCTCATCATCATACTGAAATAGTATAAAATTCAGAAATTAATTTATTAAAGCCAATAAAATAAAGGATAAATAAAGGAATCACAACTTACTATGATATAATCGCGTAAGATATGAGCTTTATCCTCATCCCAGTAAATCCAAGTGTGACGATATATCAAAGCCCAAACATATGGACAAAAGAATTCTTGTGATTCCGTTTCTTCCTCATATTGGAATTTCAAATCAGGGAATTCCTATAATTGAATAGAAAATTTACCTAATAAAAAACCCATGAAATAAATAATTTAAGATTTATACGAACCTTAAGTCTGCCTGGTGGCCAAGTTCTTGCTGCAGTTTCAATTAACTCTGAAATCTCTTCTGCAGATGGAGATTTAAGTTTTGCTTCGGATATTCGAGCATGAAAATAACTAATTACCTGATGTAATTAAATTTAAAGATTTAACTTGATTTGTTTGTTTAAAACCGTAACTTAATTATAAGAATCTTACATTATCAATATTAGCAATTAATTCTGAAAATTTAGGATGCAATTGAAAATGAGTAAACAAATCCTTTTTATGCAATAATGAATATATTAATTCGGGATTGGAGTTAAGTCTTCGGGTCAACACTGAATTGATGATTTCCAATACTAAACTGACGAGATCACCGTATATTGCGACAGCGTCAGACTTGCATTGGTAAAAAAAAAAAAAAAAAAAAAAATATTTTAACGTAATATAATAGCAATATGAAGAACATAAATTTGGTATAATTACTCACATTTTCATCGTCGCCTTGTTGCTGAGCTTTTTTTAATAATTTTTGATATCGCTTAGCTACAATGTCGAACATGCTATTAGAAAAAGTAAAAATCATATATTTATTTTGCTTGTAGAAAGTGCCAAAACTTTCTATATATTGAAATTATGATAAATAGCGCTTACTTAACAAGTCTTTGCGCAACATAGGGATGTATGTCTTGAATACTATTCCCCAAGTTAGCCATAATTGCTAAACAGTTGTTGTGAAAATACACATCCTTTAAAAATAAATGGTTTATATTATAATCAATGATTTTCAAAAAAACATGAAAGATAAAAATTCTTACCTGATGTGAACTGAGATTAAACTGTATAATCCTTATAAGGACTAAATACGTCAACCCTCCTAATGATATGGATTTTAAAAATCTTTCTGTGAACCATGGCTGATAAGATATAGACTACAAAACATTGCTTTGAATCAAGGAAATAAAATTATATTTCTTTAAATAAACAATAACCTTTGTCAATCTATCAATACGAATGGTTATGTTGGAAATACTTGATGTATTCATAAATTCATTATGCGGAGTGTTTCTTACATACTAGTTTGTTGAATTAATTTTGTTGATCCATATTATATATTAACTCCTATGTATATGACTCTACTTATTTTACATAAAAAATAAATAAATAAGTAACCACTATTAAAACCCATTCAAGCTGATTCTCTTTGTACGGGTTATGCTTTTTTTATAAAATATTCAGGAAAATGAATATCCAAAAACCCTCTATTCAATGAACTATGAATACTCAAATAGCCTGTTACAATCGTTATTTTATTAATAAAGGATACGATTTTTTGAATATTCTCGTTAAAGACTTCATCCTGACTAAAAAGCAAAATAATTGTAAGCAGAATATACATCTGTGAATAATTTGTCTTGCTATCAATTCCATCATACAACAATCTTAGGATTTGAAGTAACTAATTAAAATAAAAAGAGTAAATAAAATATTAAAAAATAATCGTTAAGAAAAAAATACGATCGAAGAAATACAAACAAGAATTTCGGGATCTAAACGAGATAAAACGTAAACCCTAAAATCTTCATTTTCGATCATGAATAGATATAATAACAAACAAATCTCTTCATTTGGCAACTGACTGCCATAAAAATATATATATTAAAAAATAAATAACTAATAAAATAACAAATAACAAAATTTTATAAATTATTACAAATGAATAACTTACCGACAAATCAATTGATATAAAGTACGAAATGATACTGCCAGATTGCTCTCATCGATTCCTAAAAAACAAAGTCATTCACGGTAAGGACATTATATTATAAAACATATATTTGACCACCTAGATTGTTTTTTTCAAAAAAAAAATTCCAAGAACCTTGCGCGTCCTTTAAAGATCGAATTCCTTCGCGAAAATTTTTTGTTTTCTCATCTGGAATTCGGCATTGAACAGAGAGTAACAGTAACATAAGTAAACTTCTTTCCGCTATTGGCGGTGGATCGGATGGTAAAGTTGCCGATGATCTACTAGGGAAAAGATAGGTATAGGCATTATACACAACGCCTGTCGTGTGACGTAATTGTACCAGCAAAATTAACTAATCTATTTGCTGGATTGAATAAAAAAAAAATTTTTGGCAAATAAACCAACTAATCTCATACTTGTGGATGCAGGTGGCAGAGGCTTTTGTTCAATAAAGTTTGTCACAAGTCGCTTAGTTAAGTTATTGACCAGCTCACTGTGGATATACGTAAATGTAAATTAGTGCAAATTATATCTTTATGATAATGAAAGTATTATTATTATGGATCTTACCTAAAGTTAGTCAATAAAATATTTAGAAAATAATTGTTTTCTATTTGACTTGCATTTGATTGGTGTATTTGTGCCGAGAGTAAAACTAACAAAGTGTTTAAACTTTCTTGATAATATTCATAAGTTGACGCATTTAAACTAATAGGTATACAAAGGGAATAAAATTAAAGCAAAGCTATCAAATAATAATGAGAAATTAATTTACTTAATTTTCTTACGTTGGATCCAACTTCAAAATAACTGTCAACAACCCATCCATAAGTTGTTCGGCTTTAAGCCTGGTATCCCGAGTAACTTTAGGATCGATCACAAGTTTTTTTTGATCAAGTTCAATTGGAACACGTTTATTTTCATCAATTTTAGAATTCAATCCATTAAGCTTAGGAGATTCTATTGCGATGAATTTTCCTATGAAATATATATAATAATTAGTAATCAAATAGATTAAAACAAATGAATTCAAATAAAATAATCAAACCTTCAAATTGTCGATGAATTTCATCAAGAGATAAATTTCCGATAAAGTGTTTTGAAAAGACTCTCACAAGAAATAAGGAATTATACGCTTCTATTGGAACTTCCCTGATTAATAAGAAGACAATATTAACGTTCCATAAGAAAAGTAAAGAAATAAGTTAACCAGGTTAAATAAAAAAATCACGTCAATTACCCATGGAATTCGGGATCTATTACGCGATGCATTTGACTTAATGCATGAAGAAGCAAAGCATTGAAATTTGCAGTTTTGGTATTATTACTGGCTAAAAGTCGAAATAACAAATCAGTATAGATGATAATTAACGACTTTACAATAAATATGAATTCAATAGAAATCCTACCAAACTCAATTGCAAGGCTCACGGTCGCAATATCAACATCGTAAGCATCTTGACTAAAAATAATAAATAAAAATATTCTATTAGAATTTATTTATTAAAAAATATGGAAGGTAATAAAGCAACAAATGTGCCATTTTAAAACAGGATGCATTCCATGTGAAAATTGCACTGGATTATACCTAAACAATATTCTGTCACTATGCTAAATTGCATTAACAGAACTTTCGGCGGACTCACCCAGAATTCGTTGTCGGAAACTTTTCGTTGCTCAACATTGCTTCCCAGGCTTCCAAATCGTAGGGAGAAATAACTCTACCCGAACATATAAACTTTAGTTGATGATTTTGTATATTAGTAAAAATTTGTATCTCGGTCAAAGTTCTCCTTTGTATAAACACTCGCTGGCCTTCATATATGAGACTAGAGATACCAGGATAAGGTTTACGAGGAGTAAGAGGAGAATTTAAGCTTGGACTAAAGAGAGGCTGACTGAAGTTTGATATAGTTGACGAAGATACACCTGTTTGAAGTGGAAGAAGAAAATCGGAACGATCGCTAGTAGAAGGTGAAATGTCAAGACCTCGAACTTGACGGTTTTGATGAGTTCTTGATACTGACGGTGAAATTTGGTGATGTGCGGTCGAAATTGGAGAAAGCGTTTGATTCGATGCTTGAACTAAAGCAGATTGTGAGGATCGATAAAGTTGAGGTGGAGGGGCAAGCGGTGCAGGCTGTCGAGATTGCATGCGGATCTCAATGCGCCGGGAACGCAAGCAAAATGAACAAGAATAGAGTTGAAAGAAAGCTCAATACTTCGTTGACAAACTATTTAACACTGAACTTGCTTAAACTAATTGCGAATTACGATAAAAACTCTCGATTTATGGATGGGGCTTTTATACTTAACGATCAACTGATAAGCATGCACAAAATCAAAAACACGCGGATCACCAATATACATGTGGATTTTCTAGTTGAAGCAGTCATACAATACATATTGCTGCTGCATCTCTTTATAATATAATGTCATTCATAATAAACTGAAAATCTTGGAATATTCAGCAAATTATAAAAAAAAAAATTTACCGAATTTTAATTTAAATATAAATTAATAACAATGAATCAAATTCGTGTGTTTAATGAGACCTTTTTTTATTTGATACATTATACAGCTTCTTATTATCTGCAATGCCACATATCGAAATAACAAACTTGGACGAGGATTTTACATCGCCATTTTAAACATATTTTGCCTAAAAATCATACATGGCATAAAAAGTAAAATTGATTTTTCCTGGCAGTTTCACCCTCTTTTTATTTATTACGGTTTATCGATTTTAAAATCCGATTACATTTGAAAGTCATTCTATTATCCAATTTTTTCATGACGCTAATGAACTTTTGGAACTGTCAGCAGTGTTGTCATGTCTGGGACATTGGGAGACAAATTGGGAACATAATGTTGGGAAGTCTTATTATAAGAAAGGCCGTTCATAATTTTCAGAAAAAGTTATTTGGAATTTGTGTAAGGTCTTGGTTTTTTTTTAATAATAAAATACATCCTCAATATTACTTAATTTAACTATTAATGAATAATTGTAAAATCAATCTGTAAAAAATTATAAAATTTTAAACGTTAAAGAAAAAGAAGCGAAAAAATGGGTAAAAAAATTTTCTAAACGTCCTTTGATTTGATTTATTTATTTATTTATTTTTTTAAAAAAAAAAAAATAGAATGTATGGCATTACCAAATTTAGATGATATTATGTACGTACAGTAGTACCGAAATAAATAAATAAAAAAAGTAAACAAGTTTGAATATATATAAATTCTACCTTCGTAAGATTGTTTTGCTTCAATATCTTTCGCCAAAATATGTTTGCTTCCGAAACATTACGGGCTCCTTTGCTCGCGACCAGGCGCTATTTTTAAGAACAATAACAACCATTCCATCAATCACACTTGGAATCTTTTACGTTGCCTCAAAGAATCAGAAATAAAGTTTTTTACCAGTCAGCATTACATCACCTCTCATCCTTTTGGGACCGATCCTTTACTAGTAACAAATACTACAACGCACTTTGAACCATCAGCGCATTTTTGATAATTTCTGGGTGGGTTTCATTGAAATGTTTATGTTATCGAATGCAAGAACCGGTGATTTCTTATATATATATATATATATTACACGCATAAAAGCATTTAGTGCGCTTCTCTATTTGGAATACTCAAGTTTAGCTAAGAGAAAATCTGTAATTAAAAAATGATAAAAATAAATTAAAATATAATATTACCATTATCTGAGCCCAAAATTTTCGGCGTCAATTGCACTGCTAAAGTAATAAATTCTTCTTTGAAATTAATGGCGAACCCAATCCTCCGCAATTAAAATCTCAATTTTGATAACAAATTCTTGGAACTTGATTTTCTTAGATCACAATCCATGGCCTGCTTAGCGTTGCTTTCTGGTACCTTGCTTGTCGCAAACAACATAATATTTACTCTCAAAAACAGTTGACTGAAGAATCTCATTATGTCTTTCTAATGCTTGCGGTCGAGGCACAATCAAGTCTTCTGCCATATCAAACTCAGATTCATGGCCATTTGAAATAGTTTTATATAAGAGATATTCGTTATAAAATTTCCTTGACGATGCGTAAAAAAGGTTCATTGATACAAGACCAGAAAAAATAGCAGATAACAAAAGTTTCGTTCCTAAAGCCGCCTGCGGGTAAAAAGGTTATAAGCTCAATTAAGCAACGCGTTAAAAAATTTTTTGAATGACAAAGTGCTATACTGGAGGCTGTTTTGTAGATAGCTCAAGTAGGAAATGGTATGTATAAGAGTTCGAAAGCAACGGTTTAAGTTTGTCATGTCTCAACGTAAGATTTAGAGGTACTTGAGATGTAACAAATCGAGATAGTTGCATTTAAATTTTTTTTAAATTTATAGTATATGTAATAATGATTTGTGATAAAATTTATTACCTAATTTGTTTCCGCCAGTTATTTTGATCTACTTATCAGAGTACCTGTCACGTGCATACTTGAATAGTGACGACATCAGTTGTTCCCCTAATCCCATAATTCTGACAATGAGACAAAATGAATATAAATTCTCATCTGATTTGAAGTTTTTTCTCTTCAATTGCTCATATGAGAGCAATAGCAGGAGTTAAGGTGATGACGTAGTCTTGATATATCAATTCACCGAGCCCCTCCGAGTCTGAAACTATACAAAGAGTTAAACCCTTCTCTTTTTTTTTTGTACAGTCCGAAAAAGGATAGAGGTGCTCACCTTTCTTCGAGTGTATATACTAGGAAGTCAGGCTGGGGCGTCTTGCTCATTTATTTTATCCAAGCAATTATGGTACAGAATTTCTAGGATTTCTGGTTTTTCTGGTTGGTTCGATTCCAACATCGTTTCTTACATTTTTGATCCAAATATTGAAATTAAGCAAACTTGCTAGTTAATGCCACTTTTATAATATGAGTATGTAAAGCATGACGTTTATTGCGTAAAAATAATTATTACTTTATTGCGTACTAAAAGCCGCAATACAAAAGACGAGAAAGTGCTGGATAATAAATAATGTTCTTGAAAAAGGAAACTTTAAAAAATTACAGTCCCGAGACCATTTTGTTTGCTAATACATACAAACTTTTAAATTACATTATAATTAGAAGTTCAACAACACGAACCAGCTATCTATTACCTCCAACTTTTCTTTCGTCTGATTCGTCACCTCTGAAAACTTCTTAGCAGGGCTACCATACGTGAAGCCCGTAAAATTGGATCATTCAATACGTGCAACAGCACTAAGTGCTTCGTTTGGTTCAAGCTTCAGAGTTGAACAAGCGGCTTTGTTCTCATTTAATATAGTGAATTTCACAGACGTGGTTACCTTCTTAAGCATGCAATGGATACTGTGCGCTTAATCAGGGCATTACCATGATATATCATACATGGATATGACGAATTTTGTCCGTGGAGGTCGCTTACTCAATACTTCACGTTTATGATTTAACCGAAGGGTAAAAGGTTTAAATACAATTTTAATATATACTATAAATATAACTTATAAAGTTTTACGATGCGCTAATTGTATATTGCTATTTATTTATTTTTTTCAATTTGCCGATAACCAGACAAAACAGTATGAAGAACACCTTTAATATATGGCTTAGATATGTATAAAGAGTTTTTACGTTGATTGTCCTACCATTGTGCATAAATTTTTACTATAAGCAAAAGCCAAATTTTATGATTTATTTGGAAGGTATTGCCGAAACTTTAACATATCGGTACAAACAAAATGTAAGTTTTAACAGTTTCTATTTTATTTTATTTATTTAATTAATTACGTATTAACGTTAAATGTTAAAAAAATAGTTTGTGTTCTGAAAATTATATGGAAGATTATCGAATACGATTATTCAAAATTACTATCGTTCATGTCTACTAAAACTCGGATTTCTTGTGTCCACCTGCGAATATTATTTTATCTATCACAAGGAAGGTTAAAAATACCCCTCTAGAGTGCATTTAAAATCTAAATAACATTAGCAAAGATCGACCTCCCAAGTCATTTCCTAAAATCGGATAGGAGTTTTTTATGTTAGGCGTCGACCGCAACACTTCGAGGCGTTTCATCTCTCACAAAGGACAAATCTAGGGGCTTGCTAACAATATATGTAAAGACATACCTCTCACCAAGAAACGTCTTGACGCGTTATAAATATTTAACGGCGTTCTTAAAATACCTTCAAGAACTATTTAAGTGTATTATATCTTTAGCAAAGAACTTTTCTAATATTTTACGCGACTTACGACCTTACATATAAAATATTAAATTTTTTTTTATTTTCTGGTAGTTTGCGGTTTAAGAAAACAAAAAAGCAAAGTTTATTTTGTCAAAAAAAAAGAAAGGTTAAAAAGGTATATATATAGCGTTTCGTCATGCACTGCGTAATTGGAACATTTTAGTAAAAAAAATCGAGATGTGTGTCACGAGCCAATAAAGAAAATATTAAACTCTAAAATTTTACGAAACCCGGTTATTATATTGAGAGTGAAAATTTTTTCTTTTTTTGGAGTAAATCAAATGAATCAGTTATATTATAACACAATTAACAAAGTATTATTAGAGAACATATTGGCCGCTATTATTTGGTTCTCCCACTAACAGTAATTTATCCTTAGCATGGTATTAGTTAGAATTATAATAAGTCATGGCATTAACTTACTAACAGTTAATGAAATATTATTATATTCGCTAAACAACTTTAATTGGCTCCAATTGGAAATTTTTGCCCGAGACTTATATCACGCGAAAATTGCGCAAAGCGTTCCGGACATCGGACGAATCTATCAGATCGAGGTTCCTAGAAAGGGATGACGATTCCAATCACTGGTTTCTGATGGGCTTTTTTTTTAAAAAAATGATTTAATATGATTCAAAGAGTAAATAACCCTAAGGTCCCGCTGTGCACAATGCATTAATAAAATAGAAAAAATTTATTTTTAATACTTACATTTACATATGATTGATTAAAGCTTAATGAAAAAATTTTACAGTGCATAATAATATGACAGTTATAATGATATAACAGGCGAAAACTTTATTTTTTATAAAATTTAATCAAAAAATATTAATGCAATAATAATTTCAACAGGGATCGTTTTTCGTCTTTAATTGATACAAATGAATTTTTAGGAATATTTTAATATTACTCTTTTTAATTCCCATAAAACCCATTAATTGCTCCATACCAGAAGAACCATTAAAAAGTTCAGCGGCAGGAATATGCAAATTGATAATTCAAAATACAGGAGCAAGAACCCGAAGCAAATAATGTTAGCAAGTGGAACGAACACCAACAGAAATTATTTTGATTTGTACGTAGGTAGCGCAGTGCAAGCATTGCCATTGTACCATCGAGACGCTTGGAAAATATTTTGATTGCAATATAAATTTGAATGGTCGTTCGTGGAGAAAAATAACCTGTCGAAAGACCATGTAAGCTAGGAATAGTCTCACTGTTGCCAACTTCGACAACCAATGTTGGGTATGCATTCCCCTGCCCTGTCCAGCTGGAGCTTTAAAAGATCCTCTTTATGTAGGTTATGTAATTGATTATTCCAGGAACGTATTAAGAAGGCAATAATTGGCTTCATATCCTCGTTCGCGTCCATTTTTTCTTCTTGGAGCGCGATCTTTGCTCAACCGAAGTAAAGTCGAACTAGATTAGGCAAGATATACATTTTAGAGATGATTTTTTCTTTTTCTATTTTAATAGTAAGTTAATAAAAAAATGGGTTTTTACGTATCAGACTTCTCACAAGTTTATATGTTTTTGTTCAATCTCCGCTTTATCACTATGATATATTAGGCTAATCCTAAATTTTAGCATCTCTCAATTTTAATTGTCACGGATGGTACATATGGTGAAAAATCATTACTTAGGAAATTAAAATTATTATCAAAGAGTAATCAAGAATAATTATTGCGACAATATTCAATAATAAAGTAATTAATATATCATAAAAAAATTTTATTACGAATAAAAATAATTCTGGAGTTTTATGAAATAGGAATTATTTAAACAAATGCATTTTTTACATTGGCGATTAAATATTCATATTTGATACATGATCATATAATAATAAAATGAAATAATTTCGCACAATTTCTTTATTAAAAAATTATTTTTGAAATACGCTATTATTTGATTATTTTGCATTTAAAATTGGAAGGAATGTACCGATTATTTACAATTTGACTGCATAAAAATCCGATCTTTTAAAAAAAATAATCCGTATTAATATGTTTAGTGTACAGATATTTAATTGAACTAATGCCTCCCTTGTAAATTATAAAATCAAGATATAAATACTCTTCATATAAACTTTCCAAGAATATTATAACGAAATTAGGAATCATTCATTATTTGGAAGTTTATTTTGAAGAGCTTCCAAAAAATTCCGAATTTCATCCATTAAAGTTTCAACACCTCCTTCTATAATATCATCAGGATGCCATTCAGGTTCTTCGCCAACATTCAAATTATTGTTAAAAGCAAAATGATCATCCCAAGACTTTTTGTAAAACTAAATTAACAATGTTAAATAGAAATTTTAGTTTCGTAACAAAAATAAAAATAAAATAAAATAAAATAAAAAAACTTTACTTACTGATATCCCATAACTAACGTTAGGTGCAGATTCTCGAACCAAAGAAACTTCAATACCTGGACGATTATCCATGGTCTTTGATAATTTCCAAAATTCATATCTAGTGACTTCTATTACGGTATTTTTATCCCACCAATATTTCCATTTGGTTTTTTCACATACTGAAACAACAGTTATTTCGTCAGTGTTTGAATAAACCAAACGATTTTGAGGACTATGTTTATGTTATTTTAAATATAATTAGCATTCTTAAAAATGAATTAATTAGAACAACACAAAGCATTATATAGTTACCAAACTCGCAATTTATAAACAAAATTTCCTTGAGCACTAAACTTATCATTAGAAAGACGCTTTGCTGTTTTGATATTAAGCTTCCACGAATATTCACTTTTTTTTTTAAAGAAAAGAAATTCTTTTTTGTTAATTATCTTAAAAGAAAAAATATATTTATGGTATAAACACATAATACTAACTTATCTAAACATGACATGTTAATGTCTAATACGTTTTTTTCATCAACGGTGGCGTTCCATAATCCAATTTTCCCATCTTTCTTAAATTGAACTTCAAACGTACATGGCCAGGGCCCAGGGTTATCCTTTTTTTGGTCGGATTGATTGGATGAACGCAATGCACGAATCTTAAATTCTCGAAATGGCGAACCTTCCCATTCTGGATTATACTTATATTTTCGTTTAGGAGGTTTTTTTTCGCCAGTAGCAAAAAGTTCATGATAATCCAATTTGCTCTCTTCATCCTCTTGATCTTCTAATTCTTGATCATAATATTCTTGATCATCTTGCTTAGGGCCAGACTTTTTACTGTTGCCGTTTGAAAGTAATTCAAGTAAAGGATTGAGCGCATTACGATGATTGGTAATACTAGAATAAATTTACTGTTAAAAAATATTCATGTGGAACAATATTAACTTATCAAAAAATAACTTACCCCGTAGCAAATTTGGATTGTAATCGAGAATCATTCAAGACCTTATTATTAAATTTTTCAATAGGCCATAATTCTTCCTTAGGAAAATCTGTTAGACATACATGCCCAAACCTGGATATACATGAATCTTTAATAAATAAATAAAAAAACCCCCCTCCCAAAGCACATATTTCCTTTTAAAAGATATATATATATATATATATTATAAAATACCTAATACGCATTTTAGCTTCTTCATCAAATAAATAGATGGTATTCAAAGCTTTAAAAAGAGCGGTCTCGATCGTTTTGACATTTGACTCACGGATACTGACGTTTTATCGAAATTAATATTCAATATGTTACCAATATGAAGTATGAAAGTATTCTTAAAAAAAACTCACGTTTCTGAAATACCAAAATCCGAGTTTGAATTTAATTCCCTTAAAGCTCCTTCCTTACCGACAATTGAAATTATTTCCCCTTGGTAAACTGGTTCGAGAAGTCTAACTTCACCAGTAATATCATATGGTAACATGAACCAAGCTGCGGGTTTCGCTATTTTAATTTTATAATTTCCATGTGGTGGATCCATCAAATGATGTACCCAACCTTTGTAAATGCTCTGTTTATTTTCAATGATGTGAGGAATTTGTCTAGACTATAAAAGAATTGACTAATGTGAATAAATTATTTAATCTATACTGTCAAGAATTAAATATCTTTTCATACCGCAAGCACTTTAATATACAAGTTCTTGACTCGCGTTGTTGCTTCCTCAACAGTTCCATAAGAATCGCCAACAACTTTTATATACTTTTTTTTTTAAAAAAAAAGGTGTATATATTTATATTTAAAAGTAATTATTTATTTAGAACTTTAAAAAAGATTTGAGAGAACTTATTGATTAGATACTTACATTAGCGCTTGGTTCGAACCATATAAAACATTTGGTATCAATACGTAAAGGATCCAAGATCTGTTCTTGTTCCCCAAAAATTCGCGCAACAGGGATGTCGGAAATGGGAAGAACAAAAAGCCCATTGAAGGGTTTGTCTTCAGGTGGATAACCCTTGTAATTTTTTTCTACATCTTCCCGAGCTTTTCTACGCTCAATCTTTTGCTTTTGTTTTTCATTAAGATACTTTTCAGGTTTTCCCCAGCCCTTGGATTTTTGTTTCTTACGTATTTTATCTTGTCTCTCTAACACGCTATCAGCAAGTGCATTCCACTGTTTGATGGCTTGTTCAATTTCTTTACGCGAACCCCACATTTCAATTTGCTAGAATATAATTTAATCAAGTGATAATGAAATTTAACAAAAATATAATTTACTCGCTATAAAAAGTAAGAATAATTAATGCTTACAGCTTCTTGTTCATTATAAATCATATGTGTATTAGTTGATCCTTCAATACGTTGTAAATTTATCCTTTTTTCTCCAAGAATATCAACCATACTAAGATGCGGAGGAATCTTCACAAAGTTTTAAAATTTTTTTAATAAACTTCTATAACATTGTTAAATTGAGAATCAACCAAAGAATCGTCGTCGCAAATTTTTATTTACCAGCCAAACCTCGTCAGGCATTCGCTTTCCTTCAGAACGATCTATAAATTCGTCTGTTCCTTTTTCGGTTTTTTGCTGCCTCCATTTTAATGCATCCTCCTCTTCGTAATTTGCTTCATCATCATCAATTTTAAGATTACGGTAACCGTCTGCCATAGTGAATACAAATTATTAAAGGATTAAAATCCTTTAAACTTTACAAAATACAAAATCCTAACAGAATATCATAACTACAGAAAATCATTAAATTTTTTTTTAATCCTAAATTTACATTTTTGGAATACAATAACAAGATCAACATGATCTACATATCTACACACTTAAAATAACAAAAATTAAATGATGCAAAAAGGTAAATGAATTGAAGAGAGGTTCAAAAGAAGAGTATTATAACGAGAAGGAGTTAGAGGAACAAATGAAGAAGTTGGAAAAAGATAAGGATAAATGGAACTGTATCTACCTAACAATTTCTGAAATATATAAATTTAGACCTATTCAATATTCAGTTCAACCAGTTGATTCATACAGTTTTTGTTTTGATCTTTCCATTGAAACAACCTTTTCTTATTTTGGAAAGTGAAATGCCATTACATCCAATATTATGCAAAACTTGCAAATTTAATAATCATTTTATAATTCCATCTACAACTGAATATTCAGAGATGCAGTTTCAAATACTAAAACTCATAAAAAAGTCTGAAAGAAGGTGATTCAGAAGATGAACTTCATAAAAGGAATGGTGAATTGTTAAACATTGTTTCTTACCTTTCTTTATTCCAAGTTAACCATAATGTTACCTATAGAAGTACCTTAAAACGTAAATGCGTGGATGCATATATTAGAAGTATACCAATAATTCTCATGAAAGAAAAAGATGATAAAAATAATCTAAACCTAGCCAAATATGAATTGATTAATAAATTTGCATAGCTACCTCACAAATTGCCATTTGTTATTGCTATTATAGTAGTAAATGACATTATCTCTTTCAACAAGCTTAATTGCTCACAAAATCTCATAGATGAATTTAAGGTTAATCTTTCTTCTTAGGATAAGTAGGAGGTTTTCCAATATATTTTCAGTTAAAGTTTTGATTTAGAAAAATGATTTTACTTTATTATGAATATGGAGTATTAATCTTATCATTCTTCTCTATTTCTTAAACAAAGCTGTATACAGGCATATATTAATATAAATAGGTATTGTTTGTAGGCTATTAATCAAGTTGGACCACTTTCATCATTTCTCTTTAGTTTTTCTAATATGCGAATAGCAGCAGAAAATTATTGGGATCAAGAAATAATTATCAATTACTTAGTAATTATCAAGACATTTATTAGAATGAAAAAGGAAAATATGAAAAGGTTCTACTTGTTTGCATTTTATCTTAAAATATTTTATTTAATTATGTTGTTAGTTTTAAATATTAATGCTATAGAATTTTCTATACATTAATATTAAATTATTCTATAATACTACAAAGGTGATATATTACTTAGAAAAGGCAGTGAAATATGGGTTGTGATTTAAGAAAATTAAATTCTGATAAATTTTTAACTAAAATTAATATCTTATTATTTTGGTCTAAATGTAATAAAAATTAAATGCAATTAAAATTTTAATTTTAATAAAATATTCACTGAACTTGATTTTCTTAGATCATAATCTATATCATTATGAAAGATGATAAATCTAAAATGTTAATATTACATTTAACTCTAGTAGAAGTAAATAGAAAGCCAAATTCAATTGAAAGATTATATATTGCAATATACTGTATTGTTTATTATATTTATAGTGTTTATCAAAGAGGTTAGTATATAGTAAACTTACATTTATACATAAAGTCTAAATGAATTATTTCGGATATCTGAAATGGTCAAAATGGCCGAAATCATTTCTTTTTTTTTGTTATAACGATGCGGTACTGTCAGCATATTTTATTAATTTATACAAAAAAACAATACAAAGAAAGTAAAATCAAAAACTAAAAGCAAATAGCCAACTACCTCCCGTAACTACTTTTAAAGTCCGTTTGAGTTGATCGAGCATTGCCACCTCCTTCCAATAGACCCGCTACACATGTGCATAATGACTACTATCATCAACAAGAGATGGAAATAAACTATGGTCAATACTATGTCATTATCTCCTTTCTAAAGTAAATTTCCGAAAACTAAACAAAAAAAAGTAACTCTTCAACTAATGGTAACATATTTTCCTAAGAAGTAACTATGCAACCCGACCATCTACGCTAAAGAATTTACAAAAAAAAGCAACAAAAATATGACTCTATTAAGTCTTAGCTAAGTTGTTCAGTCAATTCTGGATTACAGCGACCACCCAGCACAGGTGCGCCCATATCACTAAGTTCCAATAGAGGCTCTTCAGACTATCGCTTCCAATGCTAAGATGTCTGTCAATTCAGATTACAGCTGACCCCCGGCACAGGATGAGGCCCAAATCACACAGTCGGTCAAGTCCGAAAAATACTGCGTAGGATTCTGAAGTCTTCGACGTCAGAGATCTGCAAAAAAGAGTGTTGCCGTTTAGGAAGGAAATGGAATGTCATCACGCGGATTTGTGTATCCAAAGTATGTTGATCATGATCGTCAGTTGGGATACCCCTTGATGCTCACTTTTATGGGCAAATAATTTTGAAAACGAAAAAACGAGAAAAAATATGCCGTAGAGAGGTGAAGAAAAAATATTTTAACAAAAAACAACATGGTTTAGACTTCTACAGCAATTTTTATATGGATAGGGGTTGGGGAAACAAAAAGAGAAAAATTTTTGAAAAGAGGGGTTTTTTATTTTATTCGCGGGCTAAGCCACGGCCGCCTTTGAACGTACACTTTTTTAAAGTAAAAATTCTTGGATAAAATCCAACGAGAGAGAAAGAGTTTTTCGCAATCGCAAATCGCCAAAATTATTTCGATCACTAGCGATCGCTACCCGGGCGATGCCCCGGGGGTTCCATGCGACGCGGGGGAAGCGTTTCAATCTTTTCAAAAAAAAAATTTTATTTTATTTTATTTTTTTTTCACGCAACCGGTAACCCGGTAACCGGTTTGAAATTCGTACGATTGGCCCCGGTACCCGGTGAACGATCTGAAAATTCTCACGCACCCGGTGCACATTAGAAAATCCACGTATCCGGGTCATTGCAAGCCACGCACCCGGTGATAATTTAGAAAATCCACCCGGCCGGGTCATTTGACGCCACGCACCCGGTGCATATTACAAATTCATGCATTTTACCCGGTGCCCGGTGACGATTTTGAAATTTGTTCTAAATATAACGCGAGTCACACAGGCGTCCAAATGCGTGCTCAATATGACCAAAAAAGGAAATTCTCGGCTA
>CAMKVN010000914.1:0-22473 GCA_946474995.1 Funneliformis geosporum
CTTAAGCTTTTTATTGGAAATATCATTTGAGACTATTTCATCTGCCAATTCTTTTTGCAACTCTTTATTAGTATCAAAGATTTCAATATAAGCTAGGTTCATATCATTGATTCCTATTATACAAATAGATTCGAATAAGGCTAGAAATTTAGATATATCTATTGATTTGCAAAAGATTTATTACCAGCTTTCAGGCTATCAAAGGATTGCGAAAAAATTGCATGAAGCTTCTCTAAAAGCTGGGTTCGATTTTACTCTAGTAGAGATGAAGGATTGGCTTAAAAAACAGGCTGTACATTAGATACATAAACCTCATCCTAGAAATATTCCAAGTACATCTTTCATTAATGTTACTATACCTATGGAGGTTATTAAAGCTGACTTATGCTATATGTCTTATGATCAAATTGGAAATAAATTTATAAATTTGCACTTAATTGTGTAGATATTGCTACTCGTACAAAATGGACCTATCCTTTAACTAAACGTGATTCTACTAGTATTGTTATAGGCTTTGAGAAACTTTTTAACTCCTAAAAATATCCGCTTACTTGGCTTAAAAAATATCTTATGGTGGATGGAGGTGTTGTATTTCGGGGTGATATTATTAGATTAATGAATAAATATGATGTTAATATTCGAATAACTAATTCTAAAGAAAGTATGAGCATTGTTGAAAGGTTTAATAAGACATTACAAGAATGGTCATCTATTATTCAAGATGCTGTTGATATGAGATTACCTATATCAAAACGTTGTCAAGCTTGGATTAGAAACCTTCCAATTTTTCTTGAGAATCTTGATAATTAAGTTACTCATCTTCTAGGTATTTCTCCTGCTAATACACGAAAATTGAAGCATTTTTATGCTAAATCTTCTAAGTCTTGAAATAGACCTATGGGATTTGATGAGAAGCGATTAACTTATGATATTCTTGTAAGATATTTACTTAAACCAGGTGAGTTAAAAGGTGGAAGAAGACGTGCTGGAGATATGATTTGGTCTCCTCAAGTCTATCTTATCTGTGAATCTTTAGTGCAAAAAAATCAGCCAGTCTTATACTGACTGGAAGATAATAAAGTCAATAGTCTGAAAGGATCTTTTGTGAGAGAAAGATTAATGGTTATTAAAGAAGCTCAGCTATCACCTTGATGGGTACTTACATAATAAGAAAATCCTCAAGTGTTTTATCAGCTTATTCTTTTGTAATAAAATAATTCTTAGCTAACCTATAATATAATCTATATAGTTCCATAATAGCATTAAGAATTTTTAAATCTTTATCATAATAAGATTTATAATCACTAATAACTTGCTTATATTTGTCTTCTGTTGGAAATAGTCTTCTTGCATTTTCTAAGATATATGATTTAGGATCTTCTTTTTGACGTAATTCTAGAACACGCTTTTTATAATTTTGCATGAACTTACCATCATTTGGTCTTTCACAGAGAATCCTTGCCTTAAGCATTTTGATTAAAGCCTTTTCTACTTCCTAGAAAGTGGGCTTTACTTCAGATAATTTAATTTGTGTTCTCATTATGTAAGTGTATGTATTAATATATTGTGTAAAGATTTGTTTAATTCAAATTATTTATATATATAGAAAAAAAATGAAAGAGGATTTTATTTGTGATTGTCTTCATAATTCTGGTAAAACTTGTGATAAAGCTTGTACTCGATTTGAAGGTTGTCGATTGCATTACAAAGCTAAAAAGCGTCAGCCTTGCATGAAATCAGGATGTGGTAAGCCTACTGGATTATCTTATGATCGTTGTTATCTTCATACTAGAGGCTATTATATGATTCAATATATTAATAGACTTCAGGATAAGGCCTTGATGTTTGATATGTGTTCAAGAGGTTAGATTTTTAGTAAAGATAGATTTATTATATAGTTAGTTGAAAGGTTAGACTTTTTTTGCGGTTAGATTTTACATATAAGTATACGAAAGATTAGACTTTTTTGTTTCAGGATTGTGTAAAGGAAATGGCTTTAATATGGTTTCCTGTATATTGATAAATTGATAATGTGCTAGAATATAATCATTAAGCTTTTGATTTGCAAACTAGATAACAACTAAATATAACCTCTTCGAGGTTAGACTTAGCATATGATATACATTTTAGGCTTGCATGGTCAGTCTCAACTTAAATCGCATCACTTTATTCCTTGATTTTTGATTGTCCCTCTAGAGGCAAGCAGAATAACATAAAAGTTATTATTAAATTTGGATTTGCAATATCAGGTCTAGCTCAAATCACGTCACTTTGTTCTTTGATTTTTGATGGCCCCTCTTGAGGCAAACAGAATAGTAAAATTTTTTTGAAATATTATTTGGGATTAAAATCAGGCTAGAATGGTTAAATCAAATATTGTAATTCTTGGTATCAAATAGGTTAATTCCTAGTCAAGTTCGATATCATCATCTAGAATTGAGTCAAAATGCACTAGAGGCTTGAATTCGATAATTTGATTTATATAGCTAAAATGGATTCGTAGGCAGTCAGAAAACCTTTTTGGATATCTTTTGGATTTCTTTTGGATTTTTGTTCCAGAAACTCCATTTTTGCCTTACTACATTCATATGAGAGAATGCTTTCATCTTTTAAAAATTTTATCCATAAAAATTAATTTATCAGATTTATAATTTTTCCAATATGTATCATAAAAGCATTTCTAAATAATTCATTTTGTTCATATACTTCTTTATTTAACTAAAATATTATTATAGTTTAATATTTTGTAAAATGTTATAAATAATTAATAATAACATAAAAAAATCAATTCCTATTTTTGGATAATTCTACAGTATGTTAAAGTATGCCAAAGTGTTAGAACTGATATGTGTTTTTCCATTCTTAATTTTATTTGTTCTAATAATTCATCCAAAAATTAATCTACTTTATTAGCTACAATTGAATACAAATTCTATAAAAAAAATAAATAAATTTATTAAATTTAAATATATTTAAATATATTATTTTTTAATATTATCAAACATACATTCATTTTTTACTTATTAAATATTTTACTTCTACTTCTTAATTTTTTTAATAATCAATTATAATTTCCCACTTAGCATATATAAAAAACCTTATTAACAGTCCTTTTGCTAACATAAAGTAACTGTATAATTTTTTTCGTAAAAACATATTATTTTATAAAAATTCAATTTTCCATTAAAGGTCCTCACTCAAAGAAAATGGCATCTAAAGACTAAAGTTTTTTTTAAATATAGAATTTACATATATTTAATAAAGTCATAATTTTAAGTGTGAAAATCATAAATATTTTAGCTATAATTGTATCTTTTTTTTGTTAGTAAATAAAGTAAACTGTATATTTTACTTAGAAGTTAAGGAATCATAAGAAATCTCAAGTAAGTTTTAATAAAATACTTTAAAACAACCCATATCTTTGTAAAATATTAAACAATAATTTTAATCAACATTATTATTAAGTTTTTAAAAGGTTTTAAAATAATTTAATTTTAATTAAGTTTCCAAATATTTATTATAAAAATTTATATGTTTGTGTATTAATTAAATCACTTTATCATTTACAAATTCTTAATAAATTTTAATAATAAAGTTTTTCTTTATAATTTTAATAATATTATATTATAATTTAAGTTAAAATGATTATCATAGATTATCGAAATTTTTTTTAAAATTACAAAATTTAGCTTCTAAGTAACCTTAAAATTTTTTATTTATATAATTAAAAGATAAAACTTGTTACAATATTTTATAAGTAAATTGGAAGATAATTTTAGCAATTAACGGGAAATTTGCTTTTAAATCCATACAATTAAGGGATAACATTATTTTACAGAAAAAAAGAATTATTTATATAAAGAATCGAATTCGAAAGTGGGTGAATGTGCATCATTTTTTTTCTTTGATTAGCTACTCTATCTAGATAGAATTCTAGCTACACCGAATCGATTAGTAACTCTAAAGTCTATAGAACCTTTACTAAAATCAGATATGTTTTCATGAGAAGGTCCCAATAAAAGAAGGCATTTGTAGTAATTAAAAACCGTCGATATTTATCTTTTCTAAAAAACATAGGACAAAAACATATAATCTAGATATTTTTTTGTTTTACAATGTAATTTCAATATTTAGGCTAAAATATTCTTTTTAAAGGTATAAACTTGAATTATAGGCTGATTTTAATAGTAAAATGTCAAAAAAAAATTTATTGCACGAATAAAATGTGCTGGTGACGATTTTCTAATTTCGATTGGTGAATAAATTTACTGCGGGTATATCAGATCAGAGATAATTTCCAGTAATTTATGTGGCAAACAGGTTAATCGTTTTTTTTTATTTTTGCAAAAGTTATTTTTATTAATTTTATTGAATTATATATACTATCTACAATACTTTTTAACAAAAAATTATAATACAAAAGAAAAAGTGAATGAAATTTATGAATATCATATTTACAGTATCATTCACTCTTACAGATAACGTGTTTCTAGGGATTTCGGGTATAAAAAAGGCAAATATCGTTCTAATTATAGTAATCGAATAACGTATTTTCGATACTTCGATGCGATTCATTGGCATTTACTGAAGATTTTTTTTTCTAAATTTTTTAGAGAGAAAGCGAAATAGAAATGAAACATAATAATAATAATCATAAGAAATATTTTAAAAAAAGATAAAAAGAAAAGAGATGATGCATATGTAAGAATTTGAGATGATTTTTATGATTATCCATATTTTAGAGTATTTCCAATCGAGCAAATTCGTTATTTCATTCAATTCGAAATTAACTCGTGTTTTTAACTTTCGTATTTTATTATTCGTATACAGACATGTTAGGAGGTTGGTTATTCCTATGTCTATTAAAGATAGAAGATTTGTTTTCAAAATTCGTTTCCGTTTTTTTTTCGTTTTTTTTTCGTTTTTACGTTTATTGTATCTATACACCACACGTTTAATTTATGAAAATGCTATCGTAGATTAAAAGAATCATCGATAAACCCGTTTTCACGTTTTTGATCATTATAAGGTAGAGGATAATATTATGATAAGGATGATGGACATTTTTCGATGATGTCGCAAGTTTAAGAGTGATTTTTCAATGCGAATTTATAAGAAAAAATTCGTCAGTCACCTGGGGGGTTTTTTTTATTTAATCATTCTAAACCTTTTTTTATTATTTATTTATTTTTTTATAAAAAAAGAATTGATAAAGTTTGATAGATAAGAATAATGAATATAACAATTTATTGACTAAAAAAAACGGAGAATCAACGGACGATTTGACCGGTATTATTTAGAACAATTATCTTGAGAAAAAAAATGCAAATAAATAATTATGGCGTTTTCAAAAGAATGTTATCTTTATCGAGATAAATGAAAAACCCTGATAGGTGGCTTTGTAGAAGAATATTAGAAATATTGTCATAACAAAAAAAAAATTTCCGATTATTCTATTGTAGTTACTATAAGTAACAATCCCTTGTGAAAAAAGGTTTATCAACATCAGTGATTATAACCTTTTTTAGTAAATGTATTGATAATCAATGATTGTAGAATTTTGATTATCAACAATAATAATTTTTCTATTTTAAAAAAAATGTCTTATCAAGATTAGAACAATCAAAGGACTTATCAAAGATCAGCAATCACAGCACAAAACGCTTTCCTTCCTTTTATGACTTGATTAAAGTTTAAGCCTTATTGCATTTTATTCGTGAGATTTTAAAGCAATTACATCATTTTCTCACGATTTCCTCTTTTATTGTTGTTTAAGGTTTAATCACGAGTTCTCTAAATTTGATTCTTCAGCCCATAAGCCATTTAGATGCCTATTTGGGGTATCATTTGGGTGCGTGTCTGCATATATGACGCAAATTATTTTTTTTTAAAAAAAAAAAATATGGCTATATATAAAATGAAAATTTTGGGAATTTGGGAATTTTAGTAAAAATTTTACTCAATTATGTAGACATAACTTTAAGAGAGTGGTCCTCAAGTTCGGTCGATGAAAAGACGATACGTACGGTCGTCCAAACTTTTTTTTTTATATCGACTTTTAAAACTTTAACACTCGTAAAAGACGATCCTACCTACACATTTCATTCGGATGCACATCATTTCGCTCAATATTTCTTTAGAAATGTATGGCTTAATCTTCTAATATCCTCGAGATTAGCTCAGGGAAATCGTTTATTCAACAGTCTTAATCTTCTAATGTCCTCGAGATTAACTCAAGGACAACGTTTATTCAACAGTCAAAATCTAAATCATTCGTCAACCGTTCCCGGATTTGACCAAAAAAACAATGATGATACAATATTAAATGCTACAAATCGATCCTTTTTTTGAAAAAGATTTAGGAAAAAATCGAAAACAAAAACAAAATAAAAAAAATTATTTCGACTTTAATAATACATGATTACTATATTATATTGACAAAGTCAAATCAATGATAGAAATTACTTATTTGGTCCCTCACTATGAGCCAATTCTAATCATTGCAACAACAACAACATAACAACAACAGCTTACCAACAACAGCATTTCGACTCCCGAAGCTTTCAATCCATCATCATCTTGGACATCACCAGTCAGATTCACTCTTAACCAACCTTCATGAAGCTATGGAAAATTTTCAACTTTTCTATCGCTGGCCCTTTTATGGGTAAGTTCTTCGCGACGGAATTTTGGATTTTGGAAAAAGCTCTTATGGTTCAAAAAAAAAAGAGCGATAATGATTTCCGCTTCCATGTGAAATGAGATTTTTTTTTAAAAAGTCCTTTTAAAATTGTTTAGTGAACTGATTAAATTGCTTGTGGGAAATGCAGGAATTTTGGGATATGTGTAAGAGTATGTAGGGATTCCGGTACGATGCGTATCTTGGACCTGTTAGGTATGGACGTATTGGTCCTACGAAAAGAAGGATGTTCTTTCACACATACGTTTGCATTTCCGCACCAAAAAAAAAAAAAAAAAAAAAGAATTTGTAAAAATATGATCCAAATTCATTTGTTTTTGTTTTGTTAGTTTTTTCCCCTAAAACTTTTCTATCTTTTTAAAATGTTTAGCATTTTTTTAAAAAAAAAAAAAAAAAAAAAAAAAAGAGATTCCAAAATAGTATTAAATCAGCTTCAAATATTGAAGTAAACATTGTTTATTCTTTTAATAAAGATTGAACGTTTTGACTGACTATATATATTGTCCTGCCTATTTTTCAAGCAATATTTTCAAATTTAAAAAAATGTTAATTTTCAATAAAAATCAACCGCTTGAAAATTTTCGGTTCTGGCGCAGTATTTTAAAACGTTATTGTCGAATTTCTATCGGTGTCAAATTTTATTTGCGAAATATCTTTCTTTAATCACAAAATATAAAAATATTTGTACTACTAACAAACGATCGAATTAGTTCAATCATGACCAAGTATATCTCATTTTTTGATTCAATTTAATTATTCATCATATACTGATAAAGACATACACTGCTAAGCTTTTCGATAATAAACTATACGACACAATGTATCATCTGACTTTGTCTGGAAATTTATCTTTGATGTGGATGGATTTAACGACCAATATTCACTTCTTTTAAGAGCGGGCGCAATTAAAGGGGTAGCGAAGAATAAGACGTTTGTTTTTACTCGAAATATGTAATTCTCAGCCATATTAATCACGTGACTGTAACTGTTATACAAGAATTTTTTTAAGCATTTCACGAAAAAGTATTTCTGGTTCCAAAAAAGGAAATGATAATATGCGGTTTCTGCAATTATCGGAAAATCACTGGAATTTATCCGGTTCAAAAGAAGAGTAGTTTTCCGTCGATCTTGGTAACATCAATTTTTTTTTTTTTTTTTAAAAAAAAAGTTTTTTTTATTATTACTCCCATTCATATGGGGATAAATGGTCAAAGGGTATTTGTCACTTTTGGTAAATAATTTTTTTTTTTTGTAATTAACTATGTTCAGCCAACATAAAATTAATAAAGATATCATTAATATTTAATTTTATTGAAATAAATAAATTTGAGATTAAAAAGCAAAATATGCAATAAATTAAGCTTGGCAATATTTTTATAATTATATAATTGTGAAATGAGGTAATGAGGAATGAATAAATACGATATTATCTGGTCCCTCTCATTTTTTTATCTGAGTGGTTTTTTCTTTTTGGAAACGGAGAGAGGGAAGCAAAGAATGCTAATTAAATGGGTGAGAACAAAGGAATGAATTAACGCCGTTGAAAAAATTGTTCTCGAACACGTCATTTGTTACTTGTGACAGAGTCATTTGAGAGATTCTATGAAGGGTGTCTTCTTGGTTTGTCATGCGAATATGCGTTAGTCGTCTTTGGTTTATATGATTTGCATCATTCGCCAAAGTTGAAAATTGGTTTCTTTGATAGGTTCCGAAATGTATATTCCATATACGAACGGTTGCTAGATTAATTATACGCTGACGATGTATATGCAACCGATTGGCTTCGCGTTGTATATTTTGTTTCAATAAACATTTTCCCGTTAACCTTTGAATTCTTCCACCATTTCTTGCTTGCGCCGCAACTATTTGTGCATCATTATTATAAGGAGGAATGCGAATTCTGTTCTCATTAATACGAGATAAAAAATCATTCAATATTGAACGGTAAGATCTTTGAGGATACATTTTTTTTTTATCGCGGTTTAGGATCGAAATACAGTATATATACTTACGTATTTGTATATGTCAATTTCTACATAATATCACATCCAAAACTGTAAGACTACTTATTTAATTATTATTCACATCTATATTTAGAATTCAACTTTTTTTTTTTTTTTAAAATATCAGTAAGTGGATAAATAATTCCGTATATTTGTCATCATGTGATAATGTGATAAGACGTTAAGTCATTTGACGATGGGAAATGTGACACTATGGGAAATAACAAGGATACCCTTTTTTGGATAAGAGGTACATTTAATTCCTAAAATAAGCACCCCTTTTGCTATAAGGGTGCTTAATTTCGAGTATTATTTTTAGTAAAAAATTCAATCGACGATATCGAGTTATCTAGTGATCACAGAATGATGATCTTTAGCTCATTGTAGTATATATATAAATGTGGGAGTTATTTTTGGGGTATGCTTATTTCGTAATTATGCGGTACTTCAATGAGAAGCGCACAATAAAAATAAATAATCTAGGGATATTAACAAGTTTGCGGATTTCAGATGCCATATGGGAGCCTGTAATATGCGATACGTGATATGAGCTTATTACATTTTAAGTTTTTTGAAGTTTTTATTAACGAAATGTTTTCAAACCGGTTTGAGATATTAAGTTTAATCTTCTATATTCGTCTGAGACATTTTTATCGATCTTGATAGAATTAATATCAAACGAATGGATATCTAATTGGTTCCATGCGGGGGTCCTACTCAAAATTAGTCACAAAAACGTAGTACACTTCCAATTTATTATTACTAATCATCTATATCGATTCAATCCATACGTCCGGGATAAAATATTTGACTTTAATTTAAAATATTTTGATTCATCTATATGAATAAAATTTGGAACATCAAGGCAAAAAAAAAAAATTGATGAATTTATTTTGTAAATTTCAACGTTTGCAACAGACAAATTTTAATCAAATAAATTTTCATGGTCTTAGTCTGGCCGGAATTATTATTTCCTTTTTTTTTTAGTCAGTAAAATATATACAGTGATGGGCATTGAGAATTGGAATTTCGAATTATTCCAATATTTTAAATGGAATTGAAAAGCACTTCTATCGTATAGTTAATAATAAAGATACATACATATATATACAGTACTTTATTGTGTGATTATTTCAAAGGATTATTATTTAATATCCAATTTTAACATTGTTATTTCTACCGCTCCATCAAATTTATTTTTTGTTGTGATAAATCCTCCTATTGCTGTATTGTATACAACCAACGAACGTGTATTTGAGCATTCTTTTGATTATAGTTTATACAATAATATCAATTTGACAAAATTAAAACGAGGTGCTTGTCGCAAGCAATTTAATATACTGTTGTATTTATGTATTAGACGCGTAATGATCTTTGCGACAGATTTGAGGATATCGATATACTGTAAAACACTGTAGAATAATTATTTAATTGTTTTTACTTACAAGGAATAACTTATAATTCAAAATATTATATTTTAAATAATACCTAAGCTCAGGTGCAATTAATTAGTTTATGATTTATTTAATAAAATAAATTTTTTCGAGATATATTATTATAAAAGTTAAAACAAAAATTTTTTTTTTTCGTTTTCGATGAAGGAATATTATTCCAGTAATGACTGAATAAATTCTTGTTTGACATTAAATTAATTGTTTTAAACACAAATCATTATTGATTAGGCTTGAGGAAACCTTGGCCTAACTTTAACCTTTAATTCCGAACACATACTTATAAACTTATATTCTAAATTCATGGGGGCATCCATATCTACTAATGTGATATCAAAATTTCTATAGATCAAAAATATTAAGTATTTCATTTCTAATATAGCGATCTTTCTTCCAGGGCAACCCCGCGCTCCACCTCCAAACGCTAAATGTGTATTCCTTAATGGTTCGGATTCCATAAATCGATCAGGATTAAATTTATAAGGGTCTTTCCAAAAAGCAGGATTCTTGTGAATCCCTTCAGTATATATTTCGAATGACGTACTTGCAGACCATTCATAACCGGCTATAATATCTTTTGTAGTAGATTCACGAGGGAGTGTCTTTGAAGGATTTACAAGACGAGTACATTCATTGAATACAGCTTCCGTATAATGCATTTTCGAAAGATCTTCCACCGTGATTTGTCGATCTTTCTCGAAACCAAAGATTGTATCAAGTTCTTGTCGTAAACGAGTCAATACATCAGGGTAATGAGCTAAATGATACACCATGGTACATAATGAACTTGCGGATGTTTCAATTCCACCAGAAATTGCCTCAAGTATAATTTGATGAATTTGATTATTATTTAAAGGTTTAGAATGTTCTTCGTCAACATGTTTTTGATCGATAAGCTCCCGTTCAGTATTCATTGTGATCAATAATGTTAACATGTCCTGTCTTAATTTTTCATCAATCGAAGTTTGCTTAATTTCTTTTCGTCGAGTATCAATAACCTTGGTTAAAATATCAAAAGTCTGCTTTCTATTCTTTAGCGCCGCAATGTTCTTCTTTCTTAAGATGGTATGTCTGACTAATGAAGGAATTGTGAGAAAAAAGCCTATATTATCTAAACCTTCTTTAATAATGTCAGGAAAAACTTCAATTTCTTTATCAATGGGATTTGTTTCAGTGTCTTTTTTCTTTGATGATTCGACAATACTATTAAAGTATGGTTTCAATCCGTTAACCCTTAAACCAACGAAAGCTTGGAAGACGATCTCAGTCATGAATTTATGAATCCAAATTGAAAAGTCAATTGGTACATCCTCACCAATATCCTTCCAATGTTCTTTTAATTCATCGAATATTATCGGAATCAAATTTACAATCTCTTTGGCAAAATTCGGAGCGAGGATGACCTTGGTAATGAATTCTCGATTAAATTTCCAAGTAGGAATGTGTGAATTAAATGTCATCCCTGTTTTTGAAACTCCTAATTCATCAAATGCGGGAATATTTCCCACTCTTAACGTGTAAGCGTTCTTTGTGAAAGGTGACATCATCTTCTCGATGTAATTAAGATCAGCTTTTTGATAGATATGAGAAGTGAAAAATTAAGATACATGAAGAATGTCAAATAATATTTAATTTACAGGAAGAAATTTTAGTATTATAGAATAATCCACTAAATATATCAAGAATGGTAGGATACAGACCCCTAATATTTTATGGTCATCCTAAAAAGGATCTAGAAGATTAGTTTAGGGATATGCAAAGATATATAATAGCTAGTCAAATAAATGTTACGCCTGATGCAGGTTAGACTTCACAAAGAGAAAAGGCATTTGGATTAATAGGATGAATAGTATCATATCTTGCAGATGATACATTTAATTTTGATTTAACTTGTATTAAAGGTAAAAATTGGAGATGTAATAATCTCTCAGACAATTTGGGAGTATTTACTTTAACTGCTATTCGAGAAATAGATGCTGGAAATCGTGGTAATCAAATTGGTGATTTGAATACTGCTGGAGAATTTCAAGATAAAGCGGCCACTGAAATTGGTAGAATTGGAGCAAGAGTCGCAACAGGTACTAATATTATTTCAAATAGAACATAGGATGAAGATTGGTCTATAGCTGGTGACGAATCTGTAGATAATGCACCAGTAGCATCTAATGCTGGAAGTGGTCTTTCTGCTATTATTATTGCTTCTGGTATTAAACTTGGTCAACTTTTATATCTGTTTAGAACTGCTTATACAATAGTTAAATACTTAAAACAAATAGCAATTTTTGGTCAACTCATGTAAGGTGATATGTCAGTTGAGTTCTCCATTAGAATTAAAAAGATTGGTAAACTAGCTGAAATGATTTCTAAACAATTTATTTGTAGTCTGTCTCTAATAAATCAATATAATCTTTGAATAATGGCTAAATTTATGATACATAAGATAATATTACAATAGCTCTAGCTGAAGTAAAAAATTTACATTATCTCAAAAGAACGCACTGTCTTCTTTTCCAATTTTTCTAGCAGCCAATCTATATGCAGATACTAACATATCAGGGATGACTAAACATGAAATTGAGAGCTTGGTAAAAAAATACAATAATATCCTCAGAACCTCAATGGTCTTAACAAGTGACTTCATCGCAATTCCAATCATAACCTGCAGAAATGCATAAAAATTTACGAGATGAGAATATAGGCAGATTTTTATCATGGATTATGAGAGAAATCCCAGAATTTATTCTTGTTCCTAATCCTACTTTACCGCCAAAGCCAAATAAAAGGTTGAGGTTAATTCTGATAATAATCTTTCTGAACTCACAAAAAGGCAGTTAAAGTTACATGTGGTTAAAGCTGTTAAAAAAACTATAAACATACAATATAAATGTTCAATCTGTGATAAGCCTAGACATAATTCTCGCAAATGCTCTCAGAAGAAGAAAAAGAAAAACAAGAAGTCTAAAAAAAGTAAGGTTAATCTCATTACTTTAGATCTGACCTCAGATTCGAATTCAGATTCTTCTTCTGATATCTCATCTAGTGATAATTCTGATTCTGATTCAAGTTCTTCTGATTCTTCTGATTCTGAAGGTGAACTTAATATTAATATAACTAAGATAAAAAAAAAAGTAAAGTAGAAGTCTAGCTCTAAGAAATCTAGTTCCAAGAAATCACCATCTAAGAAACACTCTAAGAAAAAAAACAAGTCTAATAGTATAACACCTTTGGCTAAATCTACTGAACAGATTGGTAAAGTAGATTCTAAGAAGCCAATAAATAGATCTAGTAAGGCTAAATGAAGCATGCTGGAAGAAACTATTTGTAAAATTCTCCAAAGTGAACTTAAATTAATTTTTTCTGCATTAATTTCTCAAGATTCTATTTCCAGTTTCAATAAAGCTGATACACTAAAACAAGTGCTTTCTATTCAGAAGAAGAAAATGTTTTAGAGTGATAAGACTTTAATTACCAAAGACATTTTATCAGACCTAGAGGAGGAAGAATATTTGGATGATCCTATAGAGATAGACTTTGTCCAAAGAAAAGAACCTGCCACAAATATTATTACTGTTAAATGTAAAATTAAGCATCTAGTGATTTTGGTGGGCACAGTCAATTCTGATGCTAATTTTCTGATTATATCTGAAGATATCTCTAAATAATCAAAGCTAGAAATTGATACAAAAGAAAGATATAATTTTAGAGGTATTGCTACTACCCCCATAGAATCACTTGGAATTATTAGAAATGTTTCAGTAAATTTTACTTCTAGATGTACTATATATGCTGATTTTGCTGTAATTAAATATTCTAAGCTGATGCTAATCTTATCCAATATGCTTCTCGATAAATATAATTATGATCTGCTTGCATCAAAGCAGGAGTTGATATTAGAGTATAATAGTAAGGAATTTTTATTCTAATCAATATGCATAAGGTCAAGAATAAGCTTGAAGTGAATTGTGTGAACATTACTTCTGAATATGATGTTTCCTTAACTCCAGATAAATTTCGCAAGACTTGTAGGACTTAAGTGAGAATGATAATGTATTAAAAAACACATAAACTATAAGGATATGGTAAATTGTATAAAAAAACTTGAGAAATAGCTTTTTAATGCAATCAAGTTCAATACAGAAATCAATGAGTTTTGCGAAAGTCTTTTTAAAGAATAGGCAAGTTATTTTCAGGATAATGCTTCTTTTTTACATCTATAATTTTTGTATTTTTTTCAGCTATCTTCTCATAAAATACATCTAAATTTACATTATTTGTATCCTTCTTTGAAGTCTGGATTGGCTGAGTCTGAATATTAGATGGTTCAGAAATCTGAACAGATTTCGATTTCTTTCCTCTAGTCTTTTTTGACTTATCGCCTAAAATAACACTCACTTCTAAAGCCAAATTGGTAGATTTACTAGGTTCAACCTTAACATTGCATATCTTTTTTTCCAGTTCTGTAAAGGGGAATGTATTTTGGTTATGTATATCTGACTCAGTTTGCTTTATCTTATTAGTTTAGGAATTTTCATCCAAAACAAGCTGACCAGAGGAAAATGAAATAACTCCTTGCTGAAGGCATTCTTTATTATCTCATATTTCATAAACACACTTAGGTCTGATATGAAATTTATCAGCCATTTTTTTGATGCATTGGGTATCTTACCTCTTAATTCTCTAATTTCCTTGATATCAGCTTCTGATAACAGGGTTGCCTTAGTATCATAATATGTATTATAGAGACAGGCTATCATCTTCACTTGATTTTATACTAGAAAAAAATATTAATACTTTTCAATAAATATCAATGTGTCAATATGTATAGTTAAACCTTGATATAGTAAACCCTTGATATAGCAATTTTTTCAATCAAATATATTAAATTATCTTACTATAGTGAACTAGCCAATAATTGAATTCTTTAAAAAATTCATTATAAGCTTATAACGAAGTTGATATCCAGATCCTAAAATTCGTTATATCAAGAGTTCACTGTATATATCAATACTCTTTAATGTGTATTAATATATTTCAATGCCTACCAATATGTATTAATACTCTTCAATATATATTAATATGTTTTCAATACTCACTAATATGTATCAATATGAATAGTATTTATAGAAAAATAAAGTGCTTCTGAAATTTCTGGACTATGCAGTCTCAAAAAATTGCAACATATTTTTTTTCTACTATATAACTATGCCAATATTATATCCAATATACATATACTAAAGATATAAAAAATAGAAGACATCAGCTGGGTAGTACATATGAGTAAAAGCTCGAAAAAAATTAAGATCTGCTATTGATTTTAACTCTAAAATTATTGATTTTAACAAAAAGTTGCAGGCTGAAAATTCGAAGTTCCATCAAATCTATACTGATATTGAAAATAAAGTTAGCCAGTTAAATAATGCATATATTGAGCTTAGATCCCAATTTACTTCTAAACGGAAGTCTCATTCTGAAAGTCAACATGAGCATGAAGCAGAACGAGCTAATTATTCTGCCAAAATCAAATCACTCAAATCAAAAATTAAAAACACTAAAGAGAAAGACGACTTTAACGCAGAAAGCTTCGTCTGCTAACAAGGTTAAGATACTTTCTCTTGAAGCTAAGGTAGTTGAATTGGAAGGTAAGTTGCTAGATCTAGAACTAGAACATGATTCAAATATAGTATAAGGATTACTAGAGGAGTCAGCCCAAATAAACTCATCTGATCTCAAAGAGAATAATTCTCTTAGACTTGAATTGAAATAGGCAAAGGATGATTTATTCTCAAAAGATTATATGATAAAATGCATAGAAAAAGGGATAGAATTATCACATAATATATTCAAATGGAAAATAAATATTCTGTCTTAAGGACGATTAAAGTTAATAGATAAAAATTTCCACCTTTGAAAGATAATCTCAAAAAAAAATAATGAAATAATAGATCTCTCTAATCCTCCACCTTCACCTATAAATGATTCATCGCAAAAGCTACTAAGTTGGGTCAATGATAATTTAAGACCCCTTGTCTATGAATGTGGTTTTGAAGATAAAGTTATAGAAGTTTTGCCAGAAAAAATATATTAGAGGCTTTACAAGAACTATTACCTAGTATGAGATGATTTCAAAAAGCCAGACAGATACCCTCACTAGTCAAAATCATTTCTTTTAGCATTAATACCATTCGGTTAACATTCAGCTAATTCAGTCATGTGATTTGGCAAAAATTTGGTTTAAGTTACAAAAATCAATAGTCATTTGTTAAACTGCACATAATTTAGCATTATTTCAGCATTAGATCTTTCATCAAACATTTAGCCGATTCAGTCATATGATTCAGAAAAAATTCAGCTTAAGTTATAAAAATCGATAGTAATTTATTATATTACATATAATTTAGCATTATTTCAGCATTAAGACCTTTTGGTTATAATATTTAGCAAAATTTCAGTTAGAATCAAGATTTGGCAACAAATCGATTGTATCTCACTGGTCAAAATCTATTGAGCCAATTTTTGTGAAATTATAAAAATATTTTGAGAGTAATCATTCCAAAGAGATGATAGAAATTGTTTCTAAAGGAACGAACAATCGTTTCTAAAGGAATGATAGGAATTATTTCTAAAGAAACGAACAATCGTTCCCAAAGAAACGATAAAAATCATCCTCAAAGGAATGATAGAAATCGTTTCTAAAAGAACGAACAATCGTTCTAAAAGGAATGATAAAAATTGTTTCAAAAGGAACGAACATTCATTCCTGAAAAGACAATAAAAGTCATCCCTAAAGGAATAATACAATCGTTCTAAAAGAGATGATAGAAACTGTCTCAAAAGGAACGAACATTCATTCCCAAAGAGATGATAGAAATCGTTCCTAAAGAAATGAAATATCATTTCCAAAAAGATGACAGAAATCATTCCTAAAGAAACGATTCAATTATCATTCTGAAAGAACAATTTTATTATCATTTTATTGGAACGATATATCATCGTTTTAAAAGAACAATGATTTTTTTATTGTTCTTTCGGAATGATACATTATTGTTCTGAAAGAATGATTTTTTCATCAATTTTAAGAAACAATATATTATTGTTCCTTTAGAATAATGATTTTTTTATCGTTCTTTCAGAAGGATTAAATTATCATTCTAAAAAGAATGATGTTTTTCATCATTCTGAAAGAATATTTTTTCATCATTTTTAAGGAACAATACATCATCATTCCAAAAGTACAATGATTTTTTTATCGTTCTTTTGAAACGATTTATCATTGTTCTTTTAGAACGATTTTTTTATCATTTTAAGAAACGATACATCATTGTTCTAAAAGAACAATGATTTTTTTTAATGTTCTTTTAGAACAATGTATCATCGTTCCTTTAGAATGATGATTTTTTTATTGTTCTTTCAGAATAATTCATCATCGTTCTGAAAAGAACAATATTTTTTATCGTTCTTTTGGAATGATAATTTAATCGTTCTGAAATGAATAATATTTTTTATTATTCTTTCAGAATATATATAATTATTTCTTTAGAACAATATTTTTTTATCATTCTATTAGAACAATTTTGCCATTGTTCATAAGAAATAATCAAACTATCATTGATTTTGCAATTGAATGATGCAAAATCATCTGTTTAGAACATTTATGATAAATAGTATAAATAATATCTAAATTTTAGATTAATTGAAATTTTAGTTTAGTTTACAGTATAAAACTGATAAACTTTCGAAATATTCTGAAAATTTTATTTCTTCCTTTTTTTTTTAGTGAGGCGATTTTGGACAGAAATAGAAAATTCTTATTTTGAAAATAAAGTAAGCGAATCGGAAGTGACTTTGTGACAGTAAGCCTTTCAGAGGTAATTTTTAGTGGTTTTCTAACTATTTTCTTTATTTTTTCTTTACTTTCTTTAGGAATTGAATACATTAAAGTAAGTCTTTCAGAGATGTTATTTTGGTGGTTTTCTAACTGTTTTCTTTATTTTTCTTTATTTTTTTTAGGAATACATTAAGGCAGAGTTGGCAAAAGACCTTAAAATAATCTTGAAATAACCTCAAATAACCTTATTATTATTATAAATTTTAAGTCAAAAGACCTTATAATTTGCCATCACTGCATTAAGGTAAGCCTTTCAAAGATGGTATTTTGGTAGTCTTCTAACTGTTTTCTTTATTTTTTCTTCACTTTTTTTTTTAGAAATAAATTAAGGTTAGCTTTTCAAAGGTGGTTTTAGTGGGTTTTCTAACTGATTTCTTTATTTTTTCTTATCTTTAAAAAATCAAATATATTTTTTTTGAATAAAATAAAATACAATATGTATTCTTTTTGAATAATTTATTATGTAATAATAAAATAAATTATAAATCATAAATAAACAAAAAACGAGTTTTATTAGTTTTGATTTTATAAATAGTTGCTTAATTGATTTTTGCTGATTGTTGACTAATTTTAAACTGATTTATGCTGAATTTTGACCAATTTTTAATATAAATACTGATTTGGTAGCCAATTTTCTATTTATTCAAAATACTGATTTTTTGGTAATGATTGGCAGAATTAGACTATATTTGGCTAACTTTTGACACTTTAAATGTGACGAATTGTATTATTTTGCCTAATGATATATCAAATAATTACCAATCGTTAATATCAAATGTTTTTTTGTGTAGCATCTGAATTGGACAACTTCAGCTATAACTAAAAATGCTGATTGTTTTAACAATAATCAGAAGAAATTAGATTATATTTTGGCCAACATTTGGCACTTTAAAAAAGTGACAAAATGTATTATTTCGACTAGTGGCTTTACATATAACAACTTTTATCATTTTGTTTAAAATTTATTTCATTATCTAATATAGAATTTTATATTAATAGCTCTTTAATCAATTTAAATACACCTTCTATAAGAATAAGATTGGTTTGAATTTAGAATGCATTTTATCTCATTTTATTATTAATTAAAGTCATAAAATTTCTTAATAAATTATAAAAAAGATAATAATAATAAAATTTTCTATATAAGTAATTTTATAATATTCTATAATAATTAATATAGTTAAAAGTAATTCTAAAAAGTTTATTATAGATTATAGATAAGAAATGAAATCTAAAAAAAGCAATTAATAAATATGCAAAATTATATTAAAATATAGTTAGGAATACAATGAAATCCTAAATCTAAAATTAGCTAAAACTATATTAAAATATAGTAAGAAATATGATAAAATTATTTTGAAGGAGTTTTGGGAAAACATCTATATCATAGATTAATAATAAAATTTTTTAAGATAAATTTTTTTTAAAAATTACAATTTTTAACTTTAAAATAACATCAAATTTTTTTATATAATTAAAAGATAAAACATGTTATAATATAATATATATTTATAAAATTAATTTAAAAAAAAAAAAAATATTAATTATTTATAAAAGTAAATCATAAAAGAATTCATAATAAAAAGCAAGCAAATTTGCTTATGAAATCCTATGATATAAGGGATAGATAAAAACTAACTACAATGACTATTATACTTAAAATATTAAATAATTCAAAAATTAAACTTAATCTCTAATTCAAATGACAACTTAATCACCTAGTATTACAACATATAATATAGTCTAATTATTATTGAAATATATATTAAATTTTGGTAATTACTTTCTTAAACTTCATTAATAATTCTAGTAATATAAGATATAAGATTGTATTATTATAAATTAATTAGTGAAGGCCAAGTTTCTATTGATTTTTACTTCATTTGAATTCACATATTCTAATACCTGCAATATTTTAGACATAATCAATATTGATTGATAAATCAATCAATCAAATTTATATATATATTTAGAGTTCTAAATAAGCTGAGCCAACTTTTGAATCAAATAAGTTGAATTGATTCAAATTAAGACAAAAAATTTGACTTGTTTAAGTTTTAAGTTAAGCTTGACTTAACTTGAAATAACTTGAGCTAAACTCAAGCCAAAAGTTAAGCAAAACTTAGCCTAAAGTCAAGTTGAATTCAAGTAAAAATTTAAATTTTTTTTAAAAAAAATATAAAAAAATCATTCAGTTAGAACAATATACATTATTCTAAAAGAACAAAAGAAGTTTCATTCTAATAGAATAATAAATCATCATTTTAAAGAAAAGATAAAAAAAATCATTCTGATAGAATTATTCCTTAAATTGTAGAGCAGGTAAATTTGCTTGCAAAGTTAAAAAGAAAGTGTTAATTTCTTTATAAAATATTAAATATTAATTTTAGTAATATTATTATTATATAAAAAATAGATATTTTATCAATTTTATTAATAAAGATTTTAACTATATTAATATTATAAAATTACTTATAAAGCATAGTTTAAGTAATTTATAGTCATTAGTATATTATTATTGCTGATAATACTCTTATTCAATACTATCAATCTAATCTTTATTAGCATAAATATTAGCATCCAGAATAAAGATAGCATTACAATTATCAAAAAATATCACAATTGTATTGTAACTCATATTATAATTAAATTTATTAATATTGCAATTAGATCACAACTTAAATAAAATTTAAAAACAATTATAAAAATTATTTTTAATTCAAAATCTGATTATCCATCATATTGATAGGTTTTTTTAGAATCAATTGCTGATTTCTATTTAAGTTTTTGATAAGTTGGGATTTTAGTTGAGTCAAAATATGATATGTTTAATTTATATAGGCTGGGTTTATATTCTAGATACTTGGTATTTTGATTAGAACTCTATTGGTATTTTGGTTTAAGTGAAAAGCTCTATGGTTATTAAATTGTACTGGTTAAAATCTTTGGTAAAAATTTTGTATTTATTAGAAGTCTTTGATTATGATAACAGTTAAATGATTGATATTTTGAAACTGGGCAGATATAATACAACTTTATGTTTAGATCATTCAAATTAGTCTTTTATGATCAAAGAAGAATGTATCACATTCTTTGATATATTTAAGGTTTTTTTTTTGTTTTGAAGTAAAGTTTACATATTGTAAATTATGATAGTTGAATTTTGCTTTAGAGATAATCCTATCGCTTTACTTTGTGACCAATAGGATCAATTGATAACTATTAGTATCTAAGAAATAATTAGTTAATTTAAGAGAAAATTTTAATTTAGCTTTGATCATTTCATTTGATAAGTAAATATAGACTAGATCTTTGAAAATAAAGTAATTATAAATCTTATCAAATTGTTTTATATTAGTATTATCAAATAGCTTGTTATTATAAGTTTTTTGTAATTATTATATATTGAACAATCTTGCTAAAAAAGGCAAAAACTGCTTAGATATTTGCGTCAATTACTAAGATTGAGATCTCAGTAATTTTTATAGATTTTCTGGAATAAATTTAGCAATTAATGTTTATGTAAGGGATAAAATGTGATATTTTTCATAAAAAGAAATTTGAAAAGTAACTGCTTTTTCTGTATCACCTTATGTGATAAATCCTATTCTATTTTAATGATTTTTTGTTAAATCTGTTAAGGAATTTCTAATGTAAATACTAATGAATAAAGGATATTCTGTATCACAAAATATATCACAGATGGTATTATATTAGATTTTTCAGAAAGAAAAATATCTGCAATGTAATAAGAGAAGAAAATAGGACTTTCTTATTCTCTTTCAAAGTGTGTTATTTTCTTTTCAGTAGTATTTGATAAATTAAGAGCCAATATGCTAGCAAAAGTAAATGATATTATGAAATAGTTTGAAATTTATTATATTTGTGATAGAGTAAGATATATAACAAGAAGCAGAAATGTTATTTAATCAGAATTTTGTTTTTCCCTTTACTTTGGTCAATAAAAAAAGTTGATCTGTGTTTGTTTTCCATGTTTTTCTATAAAGGGCTCATTTTTACAGAATTTATAATCTTAAATCATGGAAGTTTTCATATCATTTATACAAATTCTGTGAAAGGTTCATTTTCATAGAAATTTTATGTAAGACACGAAGTAATAATGGAAATATTTGGGCAAAAATTTTTATAGGAAGTGATAATATTAAATATGCATTTTCTTAAACCCAAAATTCTTTTGAAACTTGACATAGAAGATGGGAAACATTAGTAAGTCATGTACATGTAGGTGTATTTAAAATCAATAAAGATATACAGAAGGGGGACAAAAAACACCAGGCAGATCATTTCTTTCATAATTAGTATGTTTATTTAGGCTGAATTTTTTTTAAAATGTTTCACAAAAAAGCTTCAGCTATTCATTTAAAATAAAAAAAAATGATTACCAAAAAAACAGAACTTTCTGCTTTTGAACGT
>CAMKVN010000915.1:0-22467 GCA_946474995.1 Funneliformis geosporum
ATAACAATATAAATTTTTTTATTATTATTTTATATATTATTGATTAATAATTCCTTATACTTCATTTTTGAAAAAAAATTGTTAAAAAATTAATTCTTTATAAAATATAAGGAAATATAATACGGAATTTTCAAAAACGTATACAAAACATATTAAAAATAATAAAAAAACGTATACATATTTTTCATAGGGTTACAAAAACAAATAGCTTTAGCAATATATGAAAAATTATTAAAATATTGGAAAAAACACTTGGATCAATCATCTATTATATCATCTTTATTGGATTCACGGTATAAATGTTTAGCATTTAAAGATAATAAAGTTCAAGATGCTATTAAAATATTATAAGAAATGTTTTTATCATATATACCATCAAATGCACAACAAATATCTAAAACCAAAACAACCTTAAGAGATTACTTTTTAAATATACTGAATAATAACAATAACATATATAATTCTAATGATTCGAATGAAGAATTAAACTAATATTTTAATTCTCCATGTGATAGTCATACAGATCCTTTAACATGGTGGAAACTTCATAGCAAAGACTATCCGATACTCTCTTATATGGCTAAGGATTATTTATCTATTCAAGCAACATCAGTTGCATCAAAATGAGCCTTTTCTATTTCAGGTTTAGCAATAACCAAAACTAAAAATAGGTTAGATCTGGAAACAGCAAGAGCGATTATTTGTATGACATTCTATCAATTACCTAATTTGTATAAGCAGTATATGTTAAAAAGTTTAACGATTAACTATGAGGCAAATTTTTCAATTACTGTTACACAAACAAATTTAATTATAAAATTGATCTGCATGCGACATGTCCGACGCTTGTTAAGCTACACAAGCCACATGACTAAAGTTACACTCAATTCAAATTACCTATTAGTTGGTTGAAATTATATCGCTTTAAATATTAAATAAAAATAGGTTTATAGTTGATATAATTCAAAAAAAAAAAGATGATAAAGTAAACCTAATAGTTTATAAAAGATAATATTAAAAGTAAAGTATTCTATTGATTATCATATTTATATAATATATATTTCTATTAGTAATTATTTTATTTCTCAAAAGAGAATAAATAAGTTGCTGATTTTTTTTCATTAACAGTTTTTTTTCTTGGTATTCAATTAAAGGTTTTGTTTGTGAGCTACAGAGATTTAATTAAATTAATTCTTTTTTTTTTTCACATTAAAGAAGATACATTCCAATCAATATGTTAATATATTAGTATTATATTTAGTAATATATGTTATTCTGTTTCTATTTTATTAACTTATTATTATTTATTTTATTATTTTTTTCAGTAAATTATCAGTATTTCTTGATGTGAAACTCAAATTTGGTATACTTCTTGATAGATCAATAACGTAATAATAATATGAAATACATATGATTTTAAAAAAATAAAAACCTTCTCGCGTATTTATATTATTTACGCATAAGGGACACGTTAATTATTTAAAACTTATTATCGAAATGTTCTTTAAAACGTTTGTATTATGTTACTCTAATTAAAGTAACACAAAAATGACTATCAAGTTAGATACCAAATTTGAGTTTCACAGAAGAAATATACCGAATTTGGGTTTCACAGAAATGTCAATCGAGGAGCATACCACAAGATCAATACTTTTGCATTACTGAGTCCTATCAGGAATTGACCAAATATTACGCCCCTCTAACAAAATTCATCTTATGGTATTTTTAAATTATAGAATCAAAAAAAGAACAAATGTTCTTTTTTTTACTGTAACACAAACCAGGTCTTTATGATCTTTTATGATCAGCTTGCAGGTGCATAATCCTGTATTGTTTGATATCGGCTGACTGATTTTCAATATATTTAAATGAGTATTAGATTGGACAAAAGGAACCAACTTCGAAAGTAAAATCTAAATATATTTTGTCTGGGCGTGAATTCAAAATGTGAATTGTCATGTGATTTGAATATAAACAAACAATTCAAACAATTGATTGAAATTCTTACATTTGATTATGATAACAAATATTTTTAAATTTCGAATTAGATCGGAAGTTTCTACATGGAATTTGGGGAAAGTCAAGGTCACACGAAATATAGAAATATAAACTGATCCTTGTGATAAACGGAAATTACGGATCATAAGACATTCACAAACCCACCTATTTTAGGATTCCAATCAGTAATCAGTCAAATGTTCAAATCACATGCAAAAAAGGTTGCATGAATCAAAAAGATCTCACAGATCAACCTCTACTAAGATATGATATATATATGTGTGTTTAGTTTTAGTGCATTGGAATTTAATTTATTGGTTTCGATTTCGATAACTTACATAATTATTCTTTAATAGGTTTATTACCAAAAAAAAAAAAAAAAATAATAATAAATTTTTTTTTTCTCCTCTTTTTTAACATCTTAAGCATTAAATTTAAAAAAAAATGTCTTTTGCAAAAGATTCCATTAAAATCGCAACCGAGATCGAAGAAACTGTAGAAGCTTCAGAAGCTTCAGAAATACAACCGACAAAGCAAATAACACCAACCTCAAACGTTAATGATGACGATAATAACAACAATATCGACAACAAAAATAATCATAATGAAACCACACCACAAACAAATATTAAATTTAAGAAGTTCGTAGTCGGTAATGAAGAAAGTCCCGATGATTACAATTATTCGACTTCTCATGAAATTAACGCTAAAGGGGTGGTGGAAAACCATAGGGATACAAAATCAAGGTTTTACAAACCTTATCCAGCAGAGGAAATTGCTAAAATTGCAGATGAAAAAAGAAAAGCTCAACAAAAACAAAACATTGAAAATGATGATAAAGAACCTATAAAAGATACGGTTAATAATAATCATACGAGCGCAATTCAAATTCATTCGGAATCACAGACTCCACAACAACAATCAATTCAGCAACCAACACCTAAAGAAGAAAAGGTTATTAGGACGAATTCATCCGAAACATCAAATCCCACATTGGAATCACATCAAGCAGCGGTTCCTGTTACCACAACAGAAACCGATACAACAAAACAGCAACCTACAACATCAGCACCTTCGGCAAAAGAATCCATTCTAAGTACTCCGGCAGAATCACCAGATTCAACACCAATCCCATCAATTTCAGAAAATATTCATGATGCTTCTTATGTTGTTAATTCTTCCCTTCTCAAAGATGTTAATAATTCAGATCAAGGTCAAATCCAATCTAATCATAACGATAATTATAATATGTTGCCTTTAACACTAGATGATTCTTACACATCTGAACCATTGAATTATCCACATCAACCTCGATTTCCACCTTCAGGAGGAATGTCACGTACTCAACAGAAACTATTCCTTCAAAGACAGCACTTTCTCGCAGATGATGAAAATTATTTAATTCATCCGCGCAATCAATTAAGATTAACCAAAGTTATTGAAAGGATCAACAGAGAACATGCTGCTATATTATTATGTAGAGATCCAATTATTGAGAGCTTACAAAGAGTTTGGCCAAAATATGTTCAAGAACATCCCGAGGTGCTGGATGATGATTTTGGTGGAGGATATGAGGATGCAAAGGATTGGGGGGGTATATCTGACCACGGAAAGAATGCGGATCAAATCGTTTCAAATTCAATTATAAGTACTGAATTAGGTGTTGATTCTATGAACTTACGTGGGATAAGATAAAAATAATAAAAAAAGTTTATCATAGATTTTTAATTTTATTCCAAAAAATTTTAGAAACATTTTATTTTTTCTCTGTTAACTTTTTTTTTTATGTAAAAAATATTTCTTGTGCTAAAAAGATAAGATATAAGAAAATCAAGAGATTGGAAAGATAAGATACAATGAATACAATGAGAATAAATAAAAATAAAATAAACTATGATCTTTTTAGATGTAATATATTATAAAAATGGAATAAATTCTCATTGTTTCATTCATTTGATGAATGCTAATATTTTTATCTTTTTATCACACTAAACCGTCACCGCCTTTAATTTTAGTTAATCTATTAGGAATAAATCTTCCCCACATTCTCAAAACAATTCTTTTAAAATAGTTTTGACGCCTAAAAATGGTTCCTACAACCAACAATATTATAGAATATAACGGAAGAGTTATACTAAGATATGCAAGCCTATATGACCATGGACCATCTATGAAACCACCTATAATAATTTGAATTTTAATTTTGGTTTCCGAAAACGTTACACGTTACACGTCATAAGTTTACGATATTTACCTTCAATCCCAAATACATGAGTGACGATGGGTCTAACGATTCTAACGGTTGTTGATCCAGTGATAGCAAACACCGTGAGAATAATAGTAAATTCTTTCCACCATGTCCAACTCCACCTTTTTATTTCTTCTTGCTCACAGCCATTCCTAGTAACATACTGTCTTGCATTCAATGAATTACTACTACCATTATTACTCTGATAATGTAATAATGATTCATTAACTTCCGGTCGCTGTTGCGTTAAAATTGTATCATTCATTTTATATTTTGAGCGAAATGGTATTGATAAGGGTGAAATATTTTTGCGCGCTGCTTGATGAAAATTATTATTTTGAAATCCCTTATTTGAAAAGTTAGAGATTACTTTATTAGAATATATTGTTTTTGAATGAAATTTGGTGCTGTTACGAAGAAGAGTACGAGAAAGAAGTGTCGAAGTTCTAATAAACATTTTTAAGTTTATTAGAAAATTCCAACCCCAATTCCATTATAAACATTATAAATGTTTGGATAATCTTGAAATTCCAGATTATCAACATTATTTTCGGCCCAACTTTTTTTTTTTAATAAAAAAGTTAATTCCTTTGAAAATGGCATTACTTGAAAGTTCTTGTCCCAACTTGGAACTTGTTACTCGTGGAAAAGTTCGAGATTTGTATCGTGTAGACGAAAACACTTTATTATTTGTAGCAACAGACAGAATAAGCGCGTTTGATGTTATCATGAAAAATGTATATTATTTTATCATTTATATATTTATTTTTATTGCGTAAGCTGAAGGAAATTTTTTTTTATCTTTTTTTTTAAAACAAGGGCATCCCAGGGAAAGGAAAATTATTAACACAATTAAGCGTTTTTTGGTTTAATTATTTAAAGGATATGTTACCAAATCATGTTATTACTACTGAAATTGATCAAATGCCAGAAAAAGTACAAAAATATCGGGTTCAGCTCGAACATCGATGTTTGCTTGTTAGAAATTTAAAAGTTTTTCCCGTGGAAGCTATCGTTCGTGGATACATCACCGGTAGCTCATATCGAACACTTTCCAAAGATGTCATTTATTATTTACAATTGAAGATTAACGGTAGGAGTGTTTATCCTAGGTTCCGCATGGGCTGAATATAAAAAGAACGGAACAGTTTGTGATATTACTTTGCCTGAAGGATTAAAGGAGAGCCAACAATTTGAGTTGCCTTTATATACTCCTAGCACTAAAGCTGAAATTGGACAACACGGTAAATCTTTTTTTTTTTCCATGTAAAAAAATTTGATTTTACTTTTTTAAAGAAATAATTTTTTTTTTTTTAGATGAGAATATTCATCCTAACAAAGGTAAAAATGCTTTGTAAGTTTATAATGACTTTTTGATGAATCGTAGATCTAACTTTAGTTTAAGTCCCCGAAATTATTGGAGTAAAGTATGCACAACAAATTTCAGAATTTTCAGTGAAATTATATACAAAGGTCAGTTTTTACCTAAAAAAAAAATGGAAAAAAAAAAATTACTAAATTTAAATTACCTTCAGGCAAAAGAATATGCCTTGCGTAAAGGAATAATTATAGCAGACACAAAATTTGAATTTGGTAGAGACGAAGCGGGAATTCTTTATCTTGTTGATGAAGTATTAACTCCGGGTAACGATAAAAATTCTATATGCGTGTAATTACATAATTTTAAATATGAAAATTTACCAAATTTGGTTTTTCATTACAAAAAGATTCGTCAAGATTTTGGCTTGTTTCAAATTATGAAGTTGGAAGATGCCAAGACAGGTAAACTTTTTTTTTCCTTTATTAAAAAATCTCGCATTAAAATTGTTTTTTTTAGCCTAATCTCCCTTATGTGATATTTAGTTTTGATAAACAATATTTAAGAAATTATTTATTAAGTATTGGATTTGATAAAAAAACTGGTATCGAATTACCCAGCGATATAGTTAAAAAAACGATGGAAAGGTATATTGAGGCTTATAAATTATTAACTGATTCGGATCCAACTTTTCTGTAAGATTTTTTTTGTGGTGCGGTAAATAATTGCATTTATTCTGATCAAATGATCAGAAAGGATTCTAATAAATAGAGATTCACCTTCCCCTTAATATAAAGTATTTCGTTTCTTATAAAGCTCACATGATGTGACTAAACCTTCGAAGGATATTATCAAGTTTATGATTGTGGCGTAATTTACACACAAACGGTTTTTCCCGGTCCTTTTGTAATTTGGCAAAATAAGAAAATGCTTGATTATGAAACTTGATATTTGCCTAAGCCATGAAAAATTCTTTTTTTTTTTTCTTTCTCGAAAATCGGGTTGAATTTATCAAATAAAAAAATATGTCAAAATTACCAACAAATGCAACGACATATAAACTTCATGCGCCAAATTATGTCTCGTCCTTGTCAGATAATAACAACGAAACCATCGATAAATATATGATACATTCACCGACATTTCCAGCACCCGTTAAATCATCTAAAAAATCGATTTCAAATCTTTCTTTTTCTAGTATAAACAACAATAATGGAATCAAACAAAGAAAATCAATAAAATTCCAACCAGAAGATGACAATAAATTTTCTACGAGACTCGGAAAAAATTTTATAAATTTGATTAATTCAATTCATAAAAAATTATCAAGAATAATCGAATTGATGACATATCTTAGGTTAATTTTAGCTTTAACCCTTTACTCATTAGTTTTGGTTGATGTTATACATATACACGAGAAAAAAGAAAAAAAATTTTGGATAGAAATATTTACTCAGGTAATTAATAATTTATTATTATTAAAAACGAAAAAAAAAGATAAATCAATTCAAATCTTTTAGGCAATAAATGCAGCATTTATATTCCTAACGATAGTTGGGCATCCAAAAAGGTTAAGAAATTTACCTAGAGCCATTCGGATAAGTTGGGTAGTTATGAAAGGAAAAATGTCAACTATAAATTCATATTTGTCAACATATACCGAAATACAAAAAACTCAAATTAATGTAGCAAGAGATTATAAATGGTACGTTTATGACACTTTGGATTCTTCTTTAAATTGTACTCCCATAAAATTATTGTCAATTCTTCTTATATGGAACATTGGAACTTTAGCGCAATATGGAATATCAGGTAAAATACATAAATTAACGAACCTTTTTATTTTTAAAAAAAAAAAATTACATATTAAAAAAAGGTGCACTTTTATCTAGGAATTTTGTGGTTTATTCCACAATCTAAACGACCCGAAATTCCTTATTTAATTCTGACGATAATAACATCAGTTAGTGAATTTTTACCAATACCTGCTGTCGTGATTCAATCTAAACGCGCTAGAATGGCGCATAATTATGAAATTCGCTATACTTTTAGATATTCAATACAAGACTCTTGTTAACATTTATTTGGACGCGTTATCATTTTCAAGAAACAGTCATTTTCTTGCAATTTATTTTTTAATGTATATAGCCATTGGTATTATTTATATTATCATATATAAATAAATATATATTTTAAACCGTATTGACGGATGTCGGGTAACATACAATTTTGGGAATCCTTGATCGTGTAACGTCCATTCAAAAATGTAAATATATTTTCCAAATACAAATGAAATACCAACAAATCACATTACATTTTACGTGACTTCTGTAAATTTTTGAAGTGGCTTTCTAGCACAAAGAAGTGGCTAAGCAAATGATGTGATGCGAACGAATTAAAATAACCGGTAGTTTGGTTGGCGGGCAAAATACAAAAAAAAAAATTTTTCCCCACAATAAAAAAAAATTTTCAAACAAACAATGAAGAAACGATCAAAAAAAAAAAAAAAAATTAATAATAATAAAAATAAAAGTAACAAAGCACAACCGTACATATACTTTAACAACCCGCATATTCAATATTTATTGGGGTTTTTTTTTTTTTAAAAAAAAAAAAAAAAAAAAAAAAAATACGACCTAATAAACAAGTTCCTTTGTAAATTATGCTATTGTTCTTTTACGCCAAATGAAAAAGGATTTCTTTACGTATATATATGTATTATTAATTTATAAAAAAAAAAATAAGGTACCCATTTTTTTTCTCGAAAAAGAATTCGAAAAAAAGATGCAGGAAGAAAAAATGTATTGCAATGCAACATAATTTTGACAGCAAAAAAAGATACAAGGCCTAGAACGGATATTCTCGTATACTTTACTAAAAGAAATGAGATAGGTAAGTTATCAAAGATACCGTAACTTGCGTAGACAGGATAGGATGTATGTGATCCACGTTGTCAAGTTTTATTGGAATCAATCAATTCAATAATATAAGCGAACCACATCGAGAGAGAAATAATATGATTAGTAATGAAATAATCAATTATTCAAATGTTATTGCATGAAAATCTCATAATTTGACAAAGAAAAAAATGGAATGATCCCTACCTTTTAAAGAACTTAACAATAGTGTATTGATTGTGAATGGACAAATTGACAAATTGGAAATGCAATTATATCTGCTTTTCATATCAATCATAAACAGGAAGAACAATTCGAGAATTCTTTACTAATCATTGTTTAACGATAAATAACATTTATTAGTTTTTGCCAATCATTGGTTGGTTGCAAAATTAAAATTTTAACAAATAGATTCGATACGAATTTCATTTATTTAAAAAATTAATTTGAACATTTAAAATATCTTAATATTTAATAAATAAAATTATATAATAACAAATATAATAATTTATAAAAGAAAATTAATTGTATATTTATTTTATATCTAATATTTAATTATTAAAAAAAAAATTTAAATCGAATCAAGTTATCTTTAACCTTATAAATTTTATATATTAAAAATTACATAAAGATTAATTAATCATTATTATGCAATTAATTTAATTTCTTAATCAATTCTTTATATAATTTATTATACCTTTTATGATTACATTTATAAAATATTAAATTATTTAATAATTTTTCAAGACTTATAATAAATGATTATACAAAAATTATATAAAATTATAATATATAAAATTCAGAATATATAAATTATTTTTAGTATGATTATATATTATAGTATTTATATTATAAATTTTATCTTTTATATATCATATAAATTATTCTTTATCTAATTAAAATAATCCATTAGGTTATAATTATAAAGGATCGACAAGTTGAGAGAATATTGGGATTTAGGTTCTTATTTAACCCCCTGTATAAATAATATTCTAAAACTGACATTAGTGGAATAATGAGAGTTCGTCCAATTTAGTCTTAGTATATTGAATTGGGATTGTTATGCACGTCAAAAAAAAATACCTTGTTAACGTTTTACAAAAAAGAAACTTATTGATCTCATATACACAATAGATTTAAAAACAAAGTAATCTTATGGTAGTGTATAATAACTATTAAAGTGATTTCGAAAATTTGTTTTTTAGGTTTTTGTTGATTCTCGAAAAGGATATATTGAGCAATCTAAAAAAAAAAAAAGATTTATCGTCAAAATGGTTTTTTTATCGCGTTTTTATTATATATTGAGATTTTTAATATTCGGTTTACCTTATCAGAGAAAAAAGAATCAAAAAGATCTCTCCCCCTTTTCATGCGAGACAAAAAAAATGAATTTTCCAAATTTAAAAATATGATATAATTATTTCCTAACAAAATAATCATTTCATCATAGATTTCTATAAATGGATCGGTGCGTTTATCTATCTGCGCATATGTATTTAGAGATTTTCATTTTTAAAAGATTGGGTCGATTATTGACAAATAATCTACCACATAATCCTATTGATGTATGATAAAGTAAACACTAATTCCTGGGTAAAATTCAAATATAAAATGGACGATAATATATTTGAGTATACCAGCTTACAGGAAGTCCTGAACCTAAATGCGTAAATTGAATCTTCAGTTAAAATAAAGGACATTATTTTTAACGAGTGGCTTTATTTACAATTATCTAAATCTCCTTTTCTCCGCATTATTTAATGTGATAAAAACGAAATTACCATTAAATTGTAATGAAATGATATCCAATCTAATAACCAATATAATCGGTAACTCAAAATTTTATACTAAAACCTGCATGTCATTATATTAATTATATAATAAAATGTACACAGTATCTAAAGTTATGTAATCCATAATTATTTATTTATTAAGAACATTTACTGACTTATATTTTATTTATTTTATTATTAATTTTATTATTTCTTTTTTTTTTTATTAAAAAAAGTAAATATAAAATATATAAAATGAGGTTGATATTTGAATTCCCTGAAGTGATATGATGATGGCCCATCATCACCTTGTTAAAAAGTTCGAGAAATGGAAAATTTGTATATTTGTCACGAATCTTATCAGAAAATGAGCAAGGAAAAAACATACCAAATAATTATTTCTAAGAGACCAAAAATTACGTTTAAAGATTATACAAAAAAATTTTTTCAATTTCTTCCTTGAAGACATAAAAACTTCTTGACGATTAGTTCTCTAACTAAACGAAGAACGTCACCCAACAGAGGTTGTTTTGACAGTCAAGATGAATCTATTGCTAACCATGGAAGAAAAATTTTTATAATTTTCTATGAAAAAAATTTTTTCTTATCAGTTACTGCGCTTTTCGAAATTTCACCATTATGCTTCCTTGGCTGTCTTTTTTTATTTGTATGTACTATGAGGTAAATATGGTCCGATATCCGAAACCTAAAAATTCTAGTCACAAGACATGCATCATCACGATTGTTATTATCATTGTGGCCAAAGGTCTATTCGCTGAAATTCATAATACAATTTCAATGATTGGATCATCTGAAGAAGTCGTGTTTGTCACGATTCGAAATCTATTTAGTTGCGGAAAGGTACTCATTAATATTGGGATTAGACGATATGGAGGCAGTTAGTTATCCGAATTTTGTCGAAATGCACACTACCGTTTTTGTCGATCAATTTTCGAATATGCGATCAGCGGTCAACAACAAATATATATTCTTTCTTAGCATCAATACCTCCTAAAAATAATACTTCGTGGTTACATTGATTAATACCCGGATACTCAATAGATATTCTATTTAATAAAATAACTAGTATTTATTTATTTATTAAAGTTAAAAATTAATTAAATAACCTTCATTTTCACTATTTTCTGTGTTCCCCCACATAGCAGATAGTAAATTAATACTATATACGATTCAATGGCAAATAGTACCTTCATAAATAATATTTGGTAATTCCAATTTTAACATAAATGGTTTTATAATAATTTTACTTAAAAAAATAAAAAGCCAAATTTGGCATTTGTTTATTTATTATAAAAAATATTATATTTAGACTGATTTCCAATTATGATATTTTCTAATATCAGCTTAATATTTGTATCATAACTATTTTGACTACCCAAAGCTAATATAAAAAATCTAACCTATATTTACATATAATGAATCTTGTTATTCAAATGAACCAAGCAAGATTATGCATCTATATATTAATAGCTAGTGTAAAATATATAAATTTATTAATAAGTATTTATGTGATTAAAATTCAATATTTTAATTTAATTGTATATCAAGTGCATTCTATTCATACATAATATCCATTATCGCACAGACTTTGTGTAAAAAAAACTGATTAGTTATATTACATCTCGAATAGTATAACCAATCAGTTAGTGAATCAAATATATTTAGCAAAAAATTTCTAATCTGTTTGAATAAAATTAGCAAAAATTTTTCCAATATCTTTCTGTGCATTTTAGATGATCAATCTTATATAATCAAACTATGCTATGATTATAAACTTGGGTATACTGCTTAAACTATTATAGGTAAGATAATATTCTGTTCTATTTTTATACTATTTATTATATAATCTATAATTCCATATTTTTTATCACAAATAGAATATGACAAGCCTTATGGCTAAACAAATGTAAAATTATAATTATTAATCCCTTATAATTATTTCAGAATTTTAAGTATATAAAATGCTTTAATACAGATTTGATAATTAATTCTGAATCAGGTTTTACTTCATAAATGATAAAAATAATAAGCTTAAAATCAGAGGTTTGAAGTTTTTCAAATATATTTGTCATAGCTTTTGTCAATTGTTATGGTAAGGTTAGAAGTATAGTGTTAGTATAATGATTCGTATAATTAATACTGTTAGTATATTATAATAATTAATAAAAAAATTAGTATAAGTACAGTACAAGTACAGTATTAATTTTATCTAATATATACAAAATTTTCAGTTCTGACTATGGCTTACATCTAGTTTATAATTTTATATAAGTTAAAACAAATCTTATCTGTCAAAATGCTTGATAATCTATTTAATTAATATGATAATTCAGATATTTAAGAGTTAATATTTTATCAGATTTGATTATATTACTTTTTTATATAATTATAAGTCAGTTTAAATAGCTGTCATAAATTAGTTCTATAAAAAAATATTATATAATTAAATATAGTTTATAAAATAATGAGATTATGCAGTTATTTCAATTTTATATTATTTATATTTAATAAAATAAGATCTGGTTTTATATCTACCTTTTATGCTTTCTTCATTACCATTATTAACTTATATAATAGGCATGATATCTTATTAGTAATTCTATAATAATAAAAAATTTTGCTATTAAATTCTTTATATAAGTTAAAATATTAATACAATATTTATAATGTTTAGTTACAAAAATAAGTTCAGTCATAAGTTAAATTAGTTTTAGATAAAATATGATAGAAACATTTATCTCAGGTTTTGAAAATGTATTAGTTTGATCATCATTAGTAATTTTTAAAAACATGTAACTTTAATCATTTTCTAATAAAACAAATTTTAAGATTACTTAATCTATAACATTTTGAATTTATATATTAGTTAATTTTGAAATCTTATTTATTTTGCAAATGAAATACTTAATTTTATTAATTTTTATACTATTCTTTTCAAATAATTGTAATTTTTTTTGGCTTTAAGAGTTCAATCTGTAAGACAACTAATATAATATTTGTTAGATATTCTAACATTTTCTTATATATTTGTATTCTTACAGTTTTATTAGTAATTCCTATATCATGACAAATTTTAGCAACTTTATTTTCAAAATTATTTGAATACCAAATCCAGAACAAGATCTTCTCATGTTTAATGCATATTATATTCTATAGATGTATTAAATTTTGTGTTATAATTTGATTGCAAGACACTTAAAGGATTTTATAGTTAAATATTATTCATTAAGTAGAGCAATGATATTACAATTTTGTAAAATACATATTAAATTAAGTTTTATATTCTAATTTTTAGTAAGTTTAATTTCATCAGAATCATCAAGAGTAAGTTGTTCTAGTTTTGAAATAGTTTTTATTTAATCATTTTTTAAGAAAACAAATTTTATGCTACTTTTGATTTTATTATTTATTAGAGAAGTTTCTGTAATAGGCAATAAGTTGAAAGAAATCGTTAACTTACATTGAATTTTCTTCTCCTTATTTCTCTGCCTTATCTTATTACTAACTCTTTTCTTATCTCTTTATTGATTTTTTTTTTCAAATTTAGAAGGAATTTTACTTATACTTTAAAGTTAATTTTAAATATATTAAAAATTAGTTATTAAACTAATAATATTTATATTTATAATATTTTTGAATAAAATCAAAAAAAAAATTATATTAATTAATAATTTTTTTGCATTAACTTACGATTAAAGTTTTGAAAATTTTAATAAAAGTATTTTCTTTATAAAAATTAATTTTTTATTTATTGTTATATTATTAAAAAAACTTTACAAAATATATAAATTTATATTTAAAGCATTTATTTATATATTTAAATAAAAAAATATAAATTTAAAGTTGAAAATTTTGTATATATTTAAAACTTTAGTTATTAACATTAAAAATGAAATTCTATTTAAAAAATAATAGATTTATAAAATGTATTTTAATTATAAAATTAAAAAAATTGTAAGTTTTTATTAGAATTTTGCATAATAATTTATTGAAAAAGTGACTAAATTTGAATAAAAATCATTATCATTTAAGGGATAAAATATTATTTAAGAAAACATCTGTTTTCACATTCTCTAATGACTTCTGATAAGTATATTTTATTCAGAATTATTAAGCTAATTTACAATGGAGTTAGATATATTGATAATCTTAATATTCTAGATTAGCTATTTATTCTTTTCATTTTCGTCTCTTATTTTACTATTTTGGCTTTAAGCTCAGCAATTGCATCATTATGCCTAACATTTTTAGCTGAAAAATCTGTTTTGTTTTCTTTAACTTTTCAATTCTGACCTTGAATCTGGTATTTTCAACATCACGTTTCTTTCTCTCTTTCATAGCCTGTCTTAGAAGCTTAATAATTTTGGTCTTAAACTCAACTCAATCTCCTTAGTTTAGTATTCTTCTTTTTAAATTCAGAAATTTTAGCATTTTTCTTTTTAAGTTTAACAATTTCAACTAAAAACTTGGCATTTATTTTCTTAAAGAATCAATGAATTGCATGCTCAATAATAATTTTTATATGAGATGAAATAATTCAAAAGTTTGTTAGCATAGTTAACATATATAAAAATAAATTGTGACAAAATATCATGATCAGATTACTAATTTATTAATGTAAAAATAAATTATATTATTTAATGAGACATATACTTGTTTACAAAATGAAACAGTATTTATATACTAATGCTTACAGATCATACAATTAGTGTTTTATTATCTAAGCTATTTATATACTAAATATTTTAATATTAACTCTAATCTGATTTTATTTATCTCTAATATCAATATTCTAGATAAAATCAAATAGTCATTAATTATAAAACATGCAGTATTAGAAGTAAATGAATAATATTAATTAATTTTAATGACTTTACTAGTTAACACTCTTATAAAAATATTAACTGGTTGCATTATAATATTATCTAGTTATGAGTAAATTGTTATCTAATTATTTGTTTTCATACTCTGTGACCATTTTATTACTTTATTGATATCCACTTGTTTTTATTGCTCTATAGCCTTTTTATTACTTTATAGATATTTGCTTGATTTATTGCTTTATCCTTTTTTTATTAGCTTCTAGCTATCTACTTGTTTTCATTACTCTATGGTCTTTTTGTGATCAAAATGCTAGACTGACATTGATTACAAAAAATCATGTTGTGGTTAGGTAGCACAGTAGATTTGCAGATCAGATTTTGACCAACATTATGCTATTTTTGGCCTAATCTTTAGCAAAATATTTTGGCATCCTGTAATTTAATTTATGCAGTTTTGTGATTGTTTGAAAGAGAGCATTGAGAGTTTTTCAATGATACTAAGATCACATGAATTAGATGCCTGAGTGTTGAGTTATTATATTCTAAAGTTTAGGCAAAAATAAAATTTAGCTTTGACTTCTCGGCCAAAATTAAGTGAATTAATACTGCACTTTACTACACTAGTTACGTGACACTATTTCAGCACTGGAATACCTTCATATAGTTGCTTTGAAATTATTGCTATTTCTTGATTGTCGGATGAGACACAAAGTGTTGAATTTGCAATCTATCTATTTGCTGAAGATGTATCGCAATCTATTTACTCATTTTTTGATTGCTGGTCAGGCACATACGAAGTACAATTCTGCCTTTTATGACCCTTTTGATTGCTAAGAATAAGGTACGAAGTGCTGAATTAGTGACTCAGATGCACAATCCTGCTTTCTATAACCCTTTTGATTGTTAGGAATGAAATACAAAGTGTTGAATTAGTTCTGGCTATACAGCTTTTATACTTTTTTTCTTATATTCTCTGAGACTTTCTGCCTTCCTAGACTCTTTCCTGCCTATTATCAGTAGTATCCAATGTTATACCTTTTTTATTTTCTTTTCTTTATATTATTCTAACTTTGAATACTACTAAATTTATACCCTAGTTTTCACTTCTGTGTTTCTTGAACTCTTTCCTATATAGTTATTACTTTAGAATACTTTTGGGTATTACTACATTAATTATTTTGGGATACTATTATATCGATTACTTTCTTTCGGCTTAGCACTGGGTACTACTACTGACCCAGTATTTTGCTAGTAAGCATATTCACTCAAAATTATATAAAATTTTTATTTTGAATTTTACAAGTTTCTCTGTTATTTTTTATTGTTTTCTTGCATATATATAACATGTTACTCGTGCAAAAAAGCCTAGATCAAGCCCTAAAATAATAAATGAAGCAACTAAGCTCTTCTTTGGTTTAACAGACCTTGATTTGAGGCTGGTTATAGTGACCATGTATATTTTCAATATTTGTCTAATAATAAAAATGTTATCTCTCTTCTAGGCACCTATAATTCTGAAGATATTTTTGATAAATATATAGCCTGAATGTTAGGAAAGGGTTTTATAGTAGTTGATCATTTATCCATAATTTATGGATTATCTGATATCTATGAATGCATTAATAGGAATTTGCCTCTTCGCCTAATACTCGATATTAACGTGAAGTAAATGCCAGATCCAATGAATCCTAAACTCCTTTCCTTAGATAAATATAAATTACTTGTAAAGATTTATTATTCAGAATCTTAATTACTTGTGTTGATATTATATACTTTGACTTAAAACATTTCATATTTTAAATGCTTTTACCTTGGCTAGTTCGTTTAATATTGATAAATACAGTTGACATATTGTATACTTATATGCTCAGTTTATTGACTATAGGGATTTTAGTGGTTTTGTAAAAAAAGTTGCTGATAGAATTTGAAAACCATATTCCAAATTCATTGACCTTGGGCTTTACAAATCATGTTTTAGTCTTCAACTTTTTGGATCAGCAAAGGAAGATAGAGTTAAAAGTTCTGCAATTTCTTCAATTAAATAAGAATATCGCAAGCTAAAAGATTATTTAGTTCAACCTAAATCTAATTTTTCTGAAATCTGACCTTAAACATTTTTTCCTAAAAAGCTAGAAAGAAAGGAGTTTCAACCTATCGAAAATGAAACTGCTTTAAGTAAGGGAGCTAGTCAAGTTATTACAAAATATGGATGACTTGAAATTATCAACATTAGAAAGAGATTTGTCAATTTTCAAGCCCAGTCATTAGAAGCATACCCATTTGCAATATCCATCACAAAAAAGATTAGTTATATGGTTTACTTTGAAGTAACAGATGCTTTATACTTAGATGTTATTGGCAAAAGTAATATAAATTAGATCATAAAGGATTAGCATTCGAAAAAGTAACTAATTTTTTTGCGAGAAATAGTTGAAAGAATAAGCGATGCTATATCCAATCCACACCTTCTTATAGAATTATCAGAAATAGCAATTAATGTAGAAAAATTAAAAGATGCCTTTGAAGCATATCCTAATTTCTTAAATATTGAAAAAATAACAACACTTATTTGTTTTCCTTTGGAAACATGTAAAACTACTGCATTAAGAGAGATTATTATGGCATTGAAAGATAAAGTACATGATATTTCTTCTTTATCATGCTATATCTGGATCTCTTACCAAAAGTCTTTTAGCAATGAGTTAAAATTCAAACTTAATGAGTTAAAAGCATCTGGCTTTCAAATTTGCAATTACCAAAATATGCAAGAAGACTTATTTATAAATGAGTGGGATATTATTATAGTATAGGTTAAGAGCCTCTTTCATGTTAAATTTATAGCCTGTCCATTTGTAGCTATTCTCAATGAAGCTAATATCATTATGTGTCAAATGTCTAGCAATACAAATGCATGAGAATTTGAAAATGCAATGTGTGATGTCTTAAGATTTGTGAGACATATTTTGGTCATGGATGCCTTCACAAATATCTCAATACTACTAATCTTCCTTCAGATTTATCATAGTGAAAATATTTGTATAGTCAATAATAAGTATCAGTCTGACAGTTGAATTTATTTATGATCTGAATAGTAGAGTAAAAGCTATGCAAATAGAATATGATCTTTTGAAGCAGGGCAAATGTGTAGCATTATATTTATCAGAGCGGTGATGGTTAGAGCATTTGTAAAAAAAGCATCTAATTTGTTTAAACTTGATAATTTATCTGTTAGAGCCTGTGCATACTATGGAGATATGGATGGAAAACAGTGACAAAAATACTTTTTTGATATTAATATCACTTAGAGCAAGCTTGACTATATAGCTTATACAAATACAATAGGATTCTGCAAAGAATCTGATTTGATCTGAACTTTCAGATTCGAATTGGATTTATCAGATTCGAATCAAATTCAAATTAGATTCAAACTAAATCTGATTCGTCAGATTCGAATCGGATTTATAAAATTTGAATCGAATCTGTTGAATTTAAATTTGGGTTTGATCTGAAATCTGATTTATTTATTTATGATTGTGTTTAGGGATGCTAATGGTTATGGTCATGACCGGTCATAGCCATAACCGATATCGGTCAGTCAAAGGTTTCTGACCGACCGATTTTAACCAATTTTGATCGAACGTTTGATCAAATATTTTTTAAAGTAATCCAAGAATTCTTTGCATTTAATTAACAATCATTTTATTTATGTAATTTTTTATAAATAAAAATTTTTAATTTATTTTTAAAAAAAGTTTGTGATAATTCTGTAAATATGAAAGTAAACTTAGTAAGTCTAAAAGAAATAAGTAAAATATATAAAAATTCGTAGTATCATATTAGTATTATTTAAAGCTTAAATTAAAATTATCGATCAAGAACTTTAAATTATATTATTATTATTTGGGCCGGTCAACCGGTCAATATAACCAGTCGGTCAGTCAAAGGCCTCTGACTGACCGTTGACCGACCATGACCGACCGTTACATCCCTAATTGTGTTATGTTACATTCTATTCTTTCCATTTTTTTTTATTTTTAATAATACATTAAAAAATTTTTTAAATAACAATTTTTAATAATTTATTTTTTAAATTAAAAAAACAATTAACTGTTTTCGTCTTCACTTTATCTTACCATTTTTTGCCTTCGTCTTTCCTTATTCCTTCCTGTTTTTTTCTTTGCCTTTTTGTCTTTTCTCTTCTATTCATTTTTCTCTTCGTTGTTCTTTTCATTTTCCTCTTCATTTTTTTCTTCGTCTTCTTCTTTGTTTTTCTTTTCATTTTTCCTTTCGTTTTATCTTTATTTTCCTTTTTTATATCCTTTTTCATTTTCTTCACCTTCGTCTTCCCCTTCATCTTCTTTTCATTGCGAAGAAAAAGTATTACAGAAATAAGTGGAGAAATGTTGGATTGGCTAGCGTTTATAATAGAAGCAGGATATTTTAATTCCTTACCATCGTCTTTTTCTTTTTCTTTTAGGACGGTTGAGTTGTAATACCAAAGAAAAAAATTAAGTAAGTTTATTCAAATTTTTTTTTAAATTTAAATAAATAAAATAATATACTTACCTTTTTTTTTATCTTTCTTTTCTTCTTTTCTTTTATCTTTCCTTTTATCATTTTTTTTTTCTATTTGCTCGTCATTTTTTCCTGTTCCTTCGTCGTGTTTCATTATTTTCTTCATTGTTGTCTTGTTTTCCTTCGTTTATTTCTTCTCTTTTGCTTTTATATTTTTAGGATGGTTTTTCTTAATTCTAAGCAAAAAGGCTCTTTTTTAAATAAAAAATTAGGTAAGTCTTTTTTAATAATTTTTTTTTGTTAATTTAAAATAAAAATAATAATTTACTTACCTTATTCTTTTTCCTTTTCTTTTTTATTACTTTATCATCTCCTTCTTCTCATTTTTCATCTTTTCATCTTTTTTATCTTTCCTTTATTATCGTTTTAATTCCTTTTGTTTTTCTTTTGTCTTCTTTTTATCTTCGTTTCGTTTATTTCTTCATTTTTCAATTTTCCTTTTTTTAGGATGGTTGTTTCTTAATTAATTCTAAGCAAGAGGGTTTCTTTTATAAAAAAAAAAATTATTTGGTTAGTTTTTTTTAATAATTTTTTTTTAATTAATTTAAAAAAATTAATTTATTAACCTTTTTTTTTTTTTTCTTTCATTAATTATCCTTTAGCATTTTTTTTTTGACTTTTTTCATCATTTCTTTTTATTTTCTCCTTAATTACTTCCCTTTCGTTCATTGCCTTCCTCTTTGTCATCTTCCCTCCTTCTTGTCTTTGTTATCTAATTCTTCTCTTGTGTCTTCCCCTTCATCATTATCTTACTTCTCTTCACTTTCCTTCATTTTCCTTTTGTTTCATTTTTGTTTTTTTTCTTTTTTTAAAATGTTATTTCTTAATTCCAAGCAAGAGGATTTCTTTTATAAAAATATACATTTGGTAAGTTTTTTTAATAATTTTTAATTTAAAAAAAAAAAATTTACTAACCTTTTTTTCTTTCTTCTTTTATTGCCTTTTTCTTTTTGTCTTCTCCTTCATCACTCTTTTTCATCTTCCCTTTTATCACTTTTTCCTTACCTTTTATCACCTTGCCCTTCCCTTTTATCACTTTCCCTTCATCATCTTCTTCTTGCCTTGGTCATCTAATTCTTCCCTTTTGTCTTTCTTTTGTCTTCCTTTCATTTCATTTTTGTCCTTTTTTTTTTAGGACGGTTGTTTCTTAATTAATTCCAAGCAGGAGGTATTTTTTATAAAAAAAAATTATTTGGTAAGTTTTTTTAATATTTATTTTTTAATTAATTAATTTACTAACCTATTTTTCTTTTTCTTCTTTCATTGATTATCTTTGTTATTTTTTTATCTTCCTTCATCACTCCTTTTCATTTTCCTTTTCGTTCATTGCCTTTCCCTTCTGTTGTTTCCTTTTTGCTTTTGTTATCTAATTCTTCTCTTTATCTTGTTCTTTATTGTTGTCTTACTTGTTTTTTCTTTATTTTCCTTTCGTTTATTCTTTCGTTACTTCTTTTTTTTTTAGGACAGTTGTTTCTTAATTAATTCTAAGCAAGAGGGTTTCTTTTATAAAAAAAAATTATTTGATAAGTTTTTTTTAATATTTTTTTTAATTTAATTTTAAAAAAATAATTTACTAACCTTTTTTTCTTTCATTGATTATCTCCTTCATTACCATTTTCTTTTTTGTCTCTCTTTCATCACTCCTTTTCATCTTGCTTTTCATTACTTCCTTTTATCTTCCTTTCATCACCTTTCCCTTCATTACCTAATTCTTCCTTTCCCCTTTATTGTCTAATTTTTTCCTTTCGTTACCTTCTCTTCGTCACATACCCCTTCATTGTCTAATTCTTCCTTTTTGTCACCTTCCTTTTCATCGTTTAATTCTTTCCTTTTGCCACCTTCCCCTTCGTCATCTAATTCTTCCCTTTGTTTTCCCCTTCATTATTATCTTACTTCCCTTCGCTTTCCCTTCGTCTTCCTTTCATTTATTTCTTAGCTCCTTCATTTTATTAAATTTTAATTAAATTAAATAAATAAATAAGATTTATTTCAATTTATTTCATTTAGAAAATAAAAAGAAAAAAAAATAATTAATTTTTTTTTTATTATTAATAATCATTACTTTAAATAAGTTTTATTTATCACAATTTAATATATTTGATTTAAAATTTAATTTAATTATTTTTAATTTTTTTTAGTTTAATTATGAAACCTATTGTTATTATTGATGATAATCATAATGATGATTATTAAGGTTCAAAAACTGAGATTATTTCACCAAAATCAAATTCCCCTCAAAAATTAATTAAAGACAAGACGACAAGTCAAGCATGGTTGCATTTCACAAAAGATGTTAATTTTAAAACAAATAAAAAGGCTGTTTGTAATATTTATCATAAAGTATATAAATATTCTGACAGCGATACTTCTAATTTATCAAAACATTTGAAGAATCATTCTATACAAACAGGATAAATCAAAAACAAGGTTTAAGTATTGCAAAGATGTTTAGTAATACAAAAGTAAATTTTAAATTTTTATTTTTATTTTTTTTATTATACATTTATTTAATTTATTAATAATAAATTTATTAATTAGTGGATATATAATAATAATGAAATAATCACAAAACTTATTTATTGGATTGTAATAAATCAACATTCTTTTACTATTGTTGAAGAATTTAGTTTTATTAGTCTTATATCTTCAATTTGTCCTAATACAAAAATTCCTTCTGCTGATACAATTAAAAGAAATATAATAAATGCTTATGAAATAAATAGAGATAAAATACAAATTTTTTTTCAAAATATTTCTGGAAAAATTTCATTTACTTTAGATATTTGGACTTCTCCTTCTACAAAATCCTTTTTAG
>CAMKVN010000916.1:0-22449 GCA_946474995.1 Funneliformis geosporum
TATTTGCGTTCCAAGATCGTTACGGCAGATCGGACTTTTATGGCTGATTATCATTATAAGAAAATATACCGCGCCACCCGTAACCTCTTTTTTTATCATAATTTGGCAATTAAAAGGCAACCAAATAGGCGTAAAAAAGAAGCATCCTCAATATCTTAACAGACCACCAAACAGGCCCAGAAGCAGAAAAACAAGCAAATATCTCTTTAGAAACAAAAAGAGCGTAAAGCATCGTATACACATGAATAATTCCTTGATAATAAAAAGAGGACAGAGCAATAAAATCAAGCAGATAGCTATAAGGCAATAAAAAGACCACAGAGCACTGATAACTGTAAGAAGGTAACAATTTACTCATAAGTATGTAACAATTTATCTGTAAGTAGGTAACAATTTAATGTAAGTAGGTTGCAATATATATATATTGCAACCTACTTAGTATTTTAATATAAAAAATTAATAAAAATTAATTTTTTTATTAATAAATGTCATATTTGACTTTCAGGATAGCATTTTATTATTAAAAATTAATTTTTTTAATAATTAATGTCACGTCTGATTTTTGGAAAGACATTTTAACATAAAAAATTAATAAAAATTAATTTTTTTATTAATAAAGTTATGTCTGACTTTTGAGATAGCATTTTATTATTAAAAATTAATTTTTTAATAATAAATGTTGTTTTACTTTTAGTGTAACATTTTAATATAAAAAATTAATAAAACTTAATTTTTTTATTAATAAATGTTGCATTTGACTTTCAGAAGATATATTAATATAAATATTAATAAAAATCAATTTTTTTATTAATAAATGTCATTAATATAAAAAATTAATAAAAATGAATTTTTTATTAATAAATATTGCATCTGACTTTTGAAATAGCATTTTATTTTTAAAAATTAATTTTATTAATAATAAATACTGCATCTGACATTTTAATATAAAAAATTAATAAAAATTAATTTTAATCATAAATGCTGTGTCTGATTTTTGGAACGACATTTTGTTATTAAAAATTATTAAAAATTAATTTTTATTAATAAATGCTGCATCTGACTTTTGGTATAACATTTTATTATTAAAAATTCATTTTTTAATAATAAATGTCTAATCTGACTTTAAGGCGATATTTTAATATAAAAAATTAATAAAAATTAATTTTTTATTGATAAATGTTGTATTTGACTTTTGGGATAGCATTTTATTATTAAAAATTAATTTTTTAAATAATAAATGCTACCTCTGATTTTCATAATGAAATTTTGTTATTAAAAATTAATATAAAATTAATTTTTATTAATAAATGCCACCTCTAGCTTTCGGGATAGCATTTTGTTATTAAAAATCAATAAAAAATTAATTTTTATTAATAAATGCTGTATTCAACATTCAGGGTGACATTTTTTATTTCAAATCCAACTAAAAATGAGAGATAAAATCCAAAAAAAGCAATTAATAAACAGCTGAAATAATATTAAAATATAGTGAGGAGTATAACAAAAGCCTGAAACTTAAAATTAACCAAAAATATATTAAAAATATAGTAAAGGGTATAACAAAATTATTTTGAGGGAGTTTTGACAAGCATCTTTAAATCCAACAAATCAGATCTGAATCCAAATCTGAATTTGATAGATAGAATCTGAATACAAATCTGTATCCGTCAGATTAAATCAGATTTTTTGCAGAATACTGGTTTTATCTTTCTGTAGTAATTTTCTTCAATTTAAATAAGTTCTATATATATATCAGTATTCAGTAATGGTTTAATCATTTTACTATTTAAAGGATTTGTCTATTCCTTTATCATAATCATAAATCATTTGGTATTTGTTATTTCGTAAAGATTTAAATGACAAATAAAAATGATTAAAATCATTTAAGATTATTTAAATCATTTGTTATTTAGTCATTTGCTTTTACAAAAATTTTAGCAATACTTTTAGAGAATTGAGAATTTTCTAAAGTTTCATTAAGTATTTGAGAATGATTCTTCTATCATTTTTTTGAATGAACTAAAAAATTGTTCTAATTTTAGCTTTTTGACTTAATTTGATTAGACTTATCTGACTCATAATTTAAGTCAACTCATTTGAAACTTAAATATAATTTAATATACTATATTTAAAATATTTGCTCAATATAAAATATATATATTTTTTAATATATACTATATACTGTAATTAAATATTTTAATAAATTATAATAAACAAAATAAATAATAAAAATTTACAAAATATGCTATATTTAAAAATTATTGAAATGGCTAATTATAAAATGACAGGTCATTTGTTATTTGTCATTTGAGTCATTTGTCAGTCATAATTATTTGACAAATACTAATACAGTATATACCTTTTAAAATTTATAATTCCAAAAGAATTTTATATTATCATTTAAATTTTTATTTATTTTTATTTTTATGATTTAAAAAAATCTACTTAAATATTAAAGATTATAAAAATTTATAAATAATTGTTTATAACATAAATTCTAAATAAATAGTTTTAATTTCAATTTTGTTTATTAACCACCAACATTACATATTTATTTTCTATAAATGAAATTTGAACAAAAAATTTTATTTTTCTAATTGAATCCTTATTATGGTTTCCATAAAGATATAATACCATCATCAGCATAAGTAGCTAAAATATTTGAGAATGGATGATGTGAAAATCCAATAACATCGGCATCAGATAACTATTTTAAAAAATTTTTTTTTAAAAAAAGAAAAATTGTAAAGGAATATTGAAATGATAAATTAAAGAAAAAAAAATACTTTATTTTTTACCTTTATTGTTGAAGTTAATTTTCCAGATTGCACATTAAAACAATATAAATTAGAATCTTCACCTATACAATAAATAAAATCTCCTTGAGAGGATACCGTACAACTAACAAAATCACCATCAACTTTCTTTTCCGAAGTAAATGATTTAATTATCTTAAAAACAAGAGCAAATCGTTAAAAAATAGTCTTACTTAAAAAAACGTAATTTACTGTTTCCTTACCTGTCCTCTTAATGTCATCAAATAAACTATCGAACTTTTGTTACAAACTACAACCTGATCAGCATTTTTTGGCATTTGAACCACACAATTAACCGTTTTTCCTCCAGCAATTGATGAATTATCTCGACCACGACCAGTTTGCGGACATATAGTATGTAGACAGTCAGCTGATTTACTATCCCAAATCTAATTATTTCATTATAAACATAAGTGAAAAAAGATACTTTGGATTTTCTTGTATATTACAACTAACCTTTACGGTACCATCACTGCTTGCACTTAATATTCTTGACATATCATGCGAGAATATCGCATTATTAACAAATGAAGTATGTCCCCGGAATTCTTTTAAAGTTTTGCCAGATTTCAATCCATGAAGCCTGTAAATGATAATAATATTATGAATCATATAAACAAAACTAAATATAACGCACTCACATACCTGATAGTATGATCGAAACTGGTACTCAAAACCTGACTTCCATCCCGGTTAAAACTTACAGAAGTAACACCTTGACTATGAGCTGGAGAAAACCTTCTCGTACATTGACCTGTTTGGATTTTCCAGACCTAAAAAAACTTACGATTTGAAAAAAATTTGGAAATAAAACGTGCTACTGAAATTTTCTTAAATCTGGCTACCTTAATAGTTCCATCCTGCGCACCAGACACAAGCATTTCACTATCTCTGCTAAAATTTAGACATAATACTGGATCATTCATTAACATAGGATTATCCTGATAGAGATAATGACGTCTATTATTTTTATTTATTTATTTCAAAGTCAAGATCATTAAAATAAAATTGAACAACAAACTAACCTCTACTTGGTATTTAAAATCCTTTCGAAGTTTTCCAGTTAAATAGTTCCATATTTCGATAAATCCATCTAAACTACCTGTGGCCAAATATTGTCCATCAGGCGAAAATGCTACAGCCTCGGCATGATTTTTTTTTAGGAACTACAATAAACGAATATGTCGAATTCATCAATTAAGAACGTATTGCTACATATTTAATTTAAATTTCGAATGGTCATATGATTAACCTTAATGGTGGTATAACACTTCGTAGGAACAGCATCATCCTCAGCTTTTGTTGTTGGTGCCGAACCTCTAAAAAGGTCGAATGCAGCATCTAGCGGTAATAATCCTTGATGTTGTTGCCATTTCAAAGCTTGCCCAAGAAGTGACAAAAGTCTTGAAGGTGGCACCACAGTAACCTCACTAGAAAGCTCTATAACGATAAATTTAATAAGCGCCCGTCAACATATTAACAGAATCTATTTTAAGACATAGAACCTTGTGCAATAACTTGACGCCTCTTTTCCTTTGATATTCCTGACGGATATGCCTTAAGTGACAAAAAAATTAGTTCATTATCAAATGAAATTGTAAACACACATAGTGATAACCAACCTCTTTTGGATCAAACCACGTTCGAGCAAGTAAATGTTCAAGATGAATATATCGCTCAGGATGATGATCCCTTAAAAGCTGCATTGGATCTGTTTGCCTTAATAAAGTTCTGGCCGCTCCTAATTCTCTCATTTCGATTAATTCTAAAACAATCTAAAATTGGATTGATTTATTATTATTCATTCAGCTGAGAACTGACAAAGGAAAAAGCTATAATGAATTCAAAACCTGTTCATAAAGATCAATTAACTTTCTCTGTGGTATTTTCAAATTAGATACCGTGCGCAATACAACATCCCAATGCCCTTGTATAATTTCATCAGTAAATGATTCTATTGAATCAACGGTATTAAGAGCTATGGTGGATTCTTCCTAAATTGAAGGTATTAATTTAGCAAATACAATAATACGTTAAGGAGAACGACCTTAAACAAACCTGTAAAGCGGCATAACTATTTGGAAGGTTACTTTCTTTCAAAAATTGTAAAATTAATCGAATTACGCTAAATATAAGTATCATAAGAGAGAAAAAAGTGTTAACGACTAAAATTTATTAAAATCAAGAATTAATAATTGGGAAGTTTGACTTACTCGGTTGACTCAATTTCCATTGTTTGGGTTTTTTTTTCGAAAATAATCTATTTAAAAAATTTTGGTGGCTTATATTATTTATATCTTCCCACGCTTTGACCAACCATAACTTCCAGAATTGGAATATTGGTCTATTTGCGCTTTGTTACACGAGACGTCCGGATGTCAAAATTTGCTTATGCACTTTCTAATTTCACAATTTACCTCTATTATGCAATTTACAAGGAGTTCTTTTCCTTCATTTCGAAAAGGTTTTACTTTTAGTAACCGTAAAATATTTCGACCAAACCTCTTGAATTATCAAACTTTGCATGAACAGACTACGAACGTTTTACCAAATAATGTTGACAGCAAGAGCGACGAATTTAAAGTGAATAAAAATGTACTGTTTTACGACAGCATAATAATAATATTCATTATATTTTATTGATAGGAAAATGCTGAAAAAATGAACATACTTGTCAAAAACTTGGAAAACATAATAAATAAAGTTGTGTTAGGTAAAATAGTTTATTTATTTAATCAAATTCATTTAATATATAATATGAATTGTTTTTTTTTCAATTTCATTTGAATTCCTTTAGGTGGCAGTGAGAGCGCTCGAAAGCGCCATCTGGAACGTAAAAAATTATTAGTTCGCGATAGGTTGATATTAGTTTTTTCACCTTTATCGTTTTGAATCTTGATATTTATTATATAACCAACTTTCTACTCTATAAAAGGATAAATCATTTACTTGATAATGGGTTAAGTTATTTCATATCTTCTATGTTATTTATTGAGTACTAATTTAAAATTAATTACTTTTGACTTTCTGCTTCTTAAAGATCTCCCTTCCTAGAACTTTCTCAACTAGCTGGTTACAAATTGTACGCAGATGAAATACCCGCAGGCGGAATAATTTCTGGGATTGGACGCGTTAAAGGGTTAGTATATAATCATAGTAATGATAATTACAGAAAAAATGAATAGTTGATGATTTGAATATTTATTTATAAGTTCTGATGCAGGGTAGAATGTATGATTATCGCTAACGACTCAACAGTCAAAGGCGGAACATATTATCCCATTACAGGTATGACTAAAGTTGATTAAATATATAACTTACAAGCTATAAAATATCAGTCCTCACAATCTTATAGTCAAAAAGCATTTACGAGCACAAGATGTTGCAAGAGAAAATCGGCTACCATGCATATATTTGGTAGATTCGGGAGGTGCTAATCTTCCCCAGCAGGCAGAGGTTTTTCCAGATCGTGATCATTTTGGACGCATTTTCTTTAATCAAGTTGGGGATTTTTATTTAAAAAATGTTATTAGGAATTTGAAATTCTTCGATTGAAACTGATTTTTGAAATTTCAATTAGGCCACAATGTCTGCTGAAGGCATACCACAGATAGCTGTTGTGATGGGATCATGCACGGCAGGTGGCGCCTACGTTCCCGCTATGGCAGATGAAAGTGTTATTGTTGCAAAGCAAGGTACCATTTTCTTGGGTGGACCTCCATTGGTCAAGGCAGCTACTGGTGAAGTGATCACAGCAGAAGAACTAGGAGGAGCAGATTTGCATTGTGAGTAACAAATTGAAATTTAGGGATAATAATTTCGGCGACTCATGAATCAAAATCTTAACAGGTCGAACATCCGGCGTAACAGATCATTACGCTAATAGTGACGAACATGCTTTACAAATCACAAGAAGCATTGTTGAGACGCTTAATTGGTCGAAGAAACCGAATGTTAGTATTAATTAATATTAGAGATTTTTCTACATATAGGCGTGAACTAACAAGGGTTATTTTTTAAGTTATCAATTAAAAAACCCGAGGAGCCTATATATTCTGCATCAGAGCTTGGTGGTATTGTGGGTGATAATCTACGTAAAACTTTTGATGTAAAAAATGTCATTGCGCGTATCGTGGACGGTAGTCGATTCGAAGAATTTAAGGAATTATATGGGACAACATTAGTTACCGGTTAGTTTTTTTTTTTCTCTTTTAATTTCAAACTTTATAGAACTATCTTCTGATTTATTAAGAACATATTTAACGCAGGCTTCTCGCATTTATACGGCTATCCCATTGGAATTATTGCAAATAATGGAATCCTTTTCTCAGAATCAGCTCTGAAAGGAGCACATTTCATTGAGCTTTGTGCACAACGTGGTATACCGTTAATATTTCTCCAAAATATTACAGGATTTATGGTTGGATCATCTGCGGAAGCTGGTGGCATCGCCAAGAATGGCGCGAAATTGGTGACAGCAGTATCGTGTGCTAAAGTTCCAAAATTATCGGTTATTATCGGTGGAAGTTTTGGCGCTGGAAATTACGGAATGTGCGGAAGAGCATATAATCCTAGATTTTTATTGATGTGGCCGGTTAGTTTTATAATTATATTCATTAGTTTAAATTAAACTAAATTTAATAATGTGTTTTGTAAAGAACGCGCGAATATCAGTGATGGGTGGCGAACAAGCCGCGAGCGTTTTAGCTCAAATTAAACGAGATTCAAAAGCAGAAAAGGGCGAAGAGGTACGTTCATCAATCAGCATTGATAATTTACGAATGGGATATAAAATATTAAAATTAAAATATTCTTTGATAGTGGTCAATGAAAGAGGAGGAAAAATTCAAGAAACCTATTCGCGATAGATTTGAAGAAGAAGGGCATCCATACTTTTCTTCGGCGCGTCTTTGGGATGATGGAATCATCAAACCTGCAGACACAAGAAAAGTTCTCGGATTGGCATTAAGCGCCGCGCTAAATGCACAGATTGAAAAATCACGGTTTGGTGTTTTCAGGATGTAGATTTTCATGATAAAATTTCGAATTATTTTATATGTTTAAGAGATGGAATCTAAGTTAGATAACTCTGATCGTATTTAAACACTTAAAATATTCGAAAAATTGAATTTCGATATCTCGAACTCGATGGATAATATAATATTGTAAGTAATAAAAAGTGATACTATTCGAATATCACATGTGAGTTCGAATAAAACTAGGCGCGTTTCGGATAAATGGCGATTTTTATCATATCATACATTTGTCAAGTAAAAATTTTCATATAACCTTTAAATCGTAATTTTTAATAATTGATATTCAAATTACTGTTTAGTACGCATTGAATTTCTTTAAATGGTAAAATGAAAAACAAATTGCTCTCACAGTAATCAAGTGATTTTGCATGTGAACAAAAATTTATAATGTAAAAGTATCTAAACATTGTGTGAATCACTGTATACGCCCAAAAAAGTTTATGATGTAATTTGCAGAATTTACGAATCGAGGATTGATCATCAAAAAAAATGAACGGGGGTTTTCAAATTTTGTTTATATAACAGTGAAAGTTTCACTTTTTTTTAAGGTTATCAAGAGTTTCTTTTGAAGTATATCTGTAATTTCTTCTTACCATTTAAAAATTTCTTCCATATAAATTTGTCCAAGATGTCTGGAAAAGGTTAACGTCAAAAAAGATATTTAAATAAAGAAAAATTTTATTATGATATATAATTGTTTGCTAATTAAGTTGCATTGAATTCAGGTCAAGTCAATAAAATCATTCGCTTCAAAAATGATACTCCAAATGAAGTTATTAATAAAACCGAAGAGGAAATTAAACAAATGGGTATTGAAAATTTTTTAAAATTTTTTTTTTTATTTCGTGAATTTTTTTACAAGTAACTTACACATTATGATAATACAATTTTGGTAGGAGGTACAATAACAGGTAAAACTGTGATAACGGGAAAGACTCTCATGTTTACCTTACCAGCTGGCACTATGAGTAAGCATTAACAGATACACATAATGACCTTTCTTTCTAATTTAAATGATTGTAACAAATCTATTTCTAATTCACTATTTAGCTACTTTCGATGCTAATGAACATGTTGATTCTGTTGAGGATGATGCTACTGTTACAATCCAATGAATTAAAAAAAATTTATTTTTTAATTGAAATTCTTTTATTGTCGTTTCAATGTTTTATTTTTATAATATGATCAAATAAAAATGTAAAGATTCAAAGCGCAAGAAAAAAAAATATGTTTACTGAAATTTATAAAATGAGCAATATGTCGTTCGTTCTCTTGAGATTTCGGCATTCCTAAATTTAAAAATAAAAAAGACAAAATTAAGATAGAGTATTGTATATTTCCAGCGAGATTAATTGATGTGAACGATCATATATCTATTAATTGGGGTAAATATCCTTTTTTATCAACACTTTTTTTTGTTTTCAGTAGATTGACAGATTGAATAAATATTTGGAATAATCATATCGTTCAAAGAAAATACAATTGAAAAATGAACTTTTTACCTGTTGTAATATTGGGGAAATCTTGTTATTAAAAAAAAAAAAAAATTTTTTTTTGTTAATAAAAATTGTTCAATAAAAAAGAAAAATGTATTAAATATATTAAGGGTTTATTTATCAGAACTTCTTAGAGGGTTAAATTTTATTTGTCATCTTATGGTTTGATTCTCGGAAAATTTTGTCTCATCATTTAAAAAAAAAATAAAAATATAATATTATCTTCGCTTACCTTGAAGAAAAAAAAATTTTTTTAATTTTTTTTTTCTGAATACAAAAAAAAACTTATATATTAGATTGTTAGTGGCCGATCTTTAAGATCGATTTTTAGTAACCTATAAAAAAAAATATATATATATATTTCAATGCCTTGAGGTCAATTAACGTAATTAAAATGTGGCGTAGTTTATTAAGTCCAATTGGTCCAATTGCCAACACTGCTTGAGGCAAAGTCAAAACATGAAATAACAGGTCTTAACAGAAATCTAATAGATGTTATGGCTAAAATTCGAACTTAAAATCCGATTATTTCGCTGATTGATAAAAGAACTTCCAGTATTGTATAATAATATTGGAAATTTAGGTATATCGATAGAAAACCTATTTTCGAACATATGCAATACTTAAAAAGAAATACATTATTAGAGAATTATATTACAAAATGTTGTAACGTACAATAATTACGTGTCCTTTTCTAATTTAAGACGCACTTGTTTGCGATTAGCGTATCTTGGGGCAGATAAAACAAAGGTGACGGTCCATCTGATTCGAACCACCGAGATTGGTCATATGATCGGACCGCGATCCAAACCGTCGTTAAACATCCCTAATGATAAGTGAATTTGGTAATTGGGCGTAATTTCAATCCTGAATTTACTGTGTGCTCTCTCGGTGATGTACAAAAGTGATATCGAACACGAACCATTTTACTGCAATTTGAATGTGTGACAAATTAACTCGTTATTTATCCGTCATAAAACCAATTTTATCACTTATCAACGGCGAAATTTATTACATAAAAGTCCTGTCAAAAGATACGATTTTTTTTTCAAATGTCTAGTTCATTTTATTCCAAAGAGGTCGAGGAAAAGGCTTCAACATCGACTCGTGACGCGTATCATTCGGAGTCAAATACCGAAAATGACGCGACTTCTTCACCCCCTGCAGAGCTTTCCGATTCTATCGACCAATCAATCGAATCGAGAGAGAGTACGAGCTCGAATTTAACTAGTAAAGATTCGATTAAAGAGAAGGTAAATATATAAAAGTGGATTCTTTATTATTTTAAAATTAAAATGATGATTTATCACATTTGGATGATGTTCATTGACCTTCTTCTTTTGTGCTTAGAGAATTGACCAAGCAATTATCACTGAAGAAGAAAGACGAAATAATATAGAATTTTTTGTTGGAAGAGGTTTAAAAACGCCAGAACGTTACATGAAAATTAGAAATTATATTTTAAATGCTTGGTTAAAGAGTAAACCAAAATTCGTTTCTAAAACTAGCGTCAGGCCAGGGCTCAAGGTTTATTTTTCATCTAATCATATATCTTATATATACTTTATAAAAAAAAAAAAAAGAGAGAATAAGCCTAATGATTAACCATGATTTATCAGGATTGTGGTGATGTTAACGCGATTGGACGGGTTCATTTATACCTGGAATCAATAGGTGCAATTAACTTTGGTAAGGATGCCGTAAAAAAGGAGAAGCGTCCTGTAAAAAGAAAGTCACTTGATGAGACTACAAAGAAATCGAATACTAATAATGTAAAACGTAAGGGGAAGTCGGAAGACGGTGATTATCGTCGAAGCCGGTGAGAACAGTGGAATCATATTTGTGATGAACTGTTTAATTCGATCAGAACGTCTTTGAACTCTAATTCTCTTTTTTTTTTTTTTTTTGATCATGAAGTGGGATCAAGGTTCTTAATAATAATGGTGAATGGTAAGAGCATAAAAGAAAATATTTTTGCGTTAATTCATGGACATAAACTTTTTTTTAGATTTTTTTCTTTTTTTAAATAAATATATATAAATATATATATAATATATATTAATTAAAGGGAAAATCTCAATGGATCTAAAGAAAATAGTGTAGAACCGGCAGGAGGTATAGATACAATCGAATTGTTTTTTTTTGAGGGATACGATTTTTTTGAAAAAATAATAGCATATTCGATCAATGATAAATGAAGTGTTATCGTACTTGGATAATTAAGATGACGTTCCAATACGCCGAAGCAAGAGGGCTCGTACCAGTAAAAACGGAGGACGGATTAATTATAATGAAATATCCTTTTTTTTTTCATTAAAGAAACATTTACAGAAAATATGCAATAATGTAATAACATTGTAGTTCCTTAGCAAATAACGTTACGATGCTTTAGCATATGACATGGTGGGCTCTTATGATCCTTTCCGGTTGGTTCCACCACATCATTATACATCGAGAAATCCTGCGCCGTTTCGAGTTTCAGTTTCGACGAATGTTATGGTACGAAAGGCTGATTTCACGTGCATTCGAAAAACGTTTCTTCCCTGATCTTTTATATACATTGCAGCTTTTGATGGATTTTCACGCTCATTTGGCACATACGGAAATAATTGGTTTGCTTGGTGGGCATTTCTATTCCGATCGAGAACTCATGGAAGTAACGTATGCGTATCCATGCAAAAGCGCAAGTACAGGATTTCAGGTATTTTAATCATATTTCAAATTTATGGCTTGGAAAAATTTTAAACGGTACGACGTTTATGATAAATATTGTAGTGTGAAATGGACCCTGCTTCTGAGGTTGCCGCTAGAGAAGTTTTTGCCGAGAAGGGACTTGAATTTGTCGGATGGTATCATTCTCATCCAACGTTTGATCCACAACCTTCTATCCGAGATATTGAAAATCAGACTCAATATCAGGTGAAAAAAAAAAAATAATAGTAAATGGCTGTGCATATTCATAGTTCTCAACATATATTCTCTCTCTTATCAACAGGAAATGTGGCGACGCGAAGATGGTGTGGAGCCATTTATTGGGGTGATAGTTACACCATATGATATCGAGCATGATTCTAATGTGTCAAGATTTCAATTCTGGATGAGTGGTACGAATTACGATCTTTCCGGACAATTCAGTAAGTATTAATTATTTCATTTTACCATTTATCGCCTTCGATTAATAATCCATCCATAATCGCATCATTTACCCTATTTCGTCCCCCTTTTTTTCAGGGACCCCTTATTCATGCCCACATTCCTTTTTACAAGATGAAAATTTGCCTGAAGAAATATTCTCGCAAATGGCAGATTTGGTCGAAGAATACCATAATTACGATCAGTGAGTACATTAAAAAATTTTCAAACGTAAACAATCATCACAATAACGCCAAATATATACAATGCATTTATGTTATTAATGGAACAATCATTGTTTATCGTTTAATTATGCAGGCGCGTAAATATGACTGAATCATATCGAAAGGATGAAGAACTTTCGAGGCTTGATAAATTGATCGAGTCATTATCATCACATATAACTGCTCCTTCGCATGCAGCCGAAACTCTTAGTTCTCGAGTGCGAGAATTAATGAATGGCGATATTCGTCCTGATAAGAGCGAAGGAGAAGAAGAACAACTTGAAAGCGATACAAAATTAGGAAGGGAATCAATATTAACTTAAAAGCTTTTAAGTGTTCGATTGGTTTATAAATAATTAAGGTTATTATATATACTATTATATGTTATTTCTCATTTGATAAAGGTGGTGAAAAAAAAAATTTTTTCTTTTTTTTTTTACTGTTGGGGTTTGTGTTGCAAATTGTTTTGAATGTATAGGATTTTTTCATTGTACCAAAACTTGATTTTGTTCTTTCCACCAATTTAAGATTTACATCTCACATGACTCATGAAGTAGAAATTCAGCCCAGCTGTGAGCCAACATGAATACAAATATTGTAAACTAAGTCATACTAGCCAATTTTATATTGAGAATCTGACAATTTATTAAATTGTATTCTTCATGGGGATAACTTGATGTGTGATTATAAAGATGAAGTTATCCCTTAGCACAGTTTTGCTTGTGTTCTCACATTTAATGAGTGGATAATTGCCTAATTTGCACGACCTTTTTTGGTTTTAGTAGTATCTACCGTTATTGTACACGACTTCATACTTTGTTGCAGCAAAAGAGAAAAAAAGAGACTATAGAAGAAGAAAAGAAATTATTTATACACAATATAACTTTTTTAAGTTACAAAAAAAAAAAAATTCCCGTGCATTATAATATATATTGTAAACCCCTAATATTTGTGAATCCTTCACCCTTCCCCTTTCTTTCGGTCCTCTTTTTTCTTTTTTTTTTTTGTAAGTAGCTTTTAACCGTTCATATAAATAAAAATTATATGTAAAAATATTCTTATCAAAGCCTTTTTTTTTTTTTTTTTTTCAAAAATTATATTGCATTATAGATTTATAAAGTTTTTACGGGGGGTTTTTTTTTCTAAAAAAAAAAAGTATATACATACACACATATATATAACATATAATAAATTTCAGTCAGATATCGTTCATATTCTTCTCTTATGATATAATATGCCAGCAGCAGAATCCCTTGATAGTTCATTCAATATGAATGGACAAGAAAGCTTTCAACAAATGGAAGTTTTTCCTCTATTACTTCAGGCACAAGATCTCGTATCTAAATTGGAAAATCGAGTAGTGGAATTGGAAACCGATTTAGAGGTATGTGTTATCTATTGCTAAATCTCGAATACCGTTTAAAAATACAAAAAGTTTAGAAGGAAGTCTCGTGTTAAATATTGCTGTAAATTTATAGTATAGAACATCAATTATGGTTGAATATGTTGAACCAACATTTCTCAGTAGTTCATAATAGAGTGTTATACATATACATATGTATGCATATATACATAATTAACATTACAAATCTATTTTCTTAATTTTAATAATAACTTGTGAGTACACACCATTTTATTGACTTGATTCTTTTTTATTTCATGAAAAAATTAAAAAAAAATAATTTCAGACCATAAACGATTCTCATGAGCAAGAACGTGATCAATTACTTCAAGAAATTGGGGAGAAAGATGAATACATACATAGTTTAAAAACAAAAATTAGTCGACTTGAATTTGGAGCTCGAGAAGCAATAATTGTATTAGCAAGGACTGTTGAAACGCTTAAAGCGCAAAATATTGATGAAGATGATGATAATAGTAAAGATGATGATGATAATGCTACGGCGGTTGAATCGACCGATTTAGAAGGACAATTTTTAGATAGCATTAAATTATGTCTAAACTATTTAAAAAGCGCTCAAAATAATAATCATAAACCTAAAAATTATAGGAAACAATCTAGGCGAGATTCAAAAATTCAACATGATGAACCTGATCATGATAGAATAAACGATCATAATGAAACGAAACATTTTGAGAAGGAAGAGGTACAAATTTCTAATCATAATGAGGATATCTCTCGACAAGATGATCAGGAAAAAAATGATCATAATAACAAAATTTCAAGAAGAGAATCTGTTTGTAGTGATCAAGTTTCCGTTGACCTAGGTGATTATGGTATAGATGGGAATGAAGATATCGCGGCTTTCGATGATGATACTTTCCAAACTTCCCCAAGGCAATCAATTGATTATGATCTCGACGACGAGGAAGAATTGGAACATCGTCGACGTGCAGAATTTGGAACGACATTAAATGGTTATGTACATGATGAACCGGAAGAGTTTGATGATCAAACAGAGCATGAGGAAGAAGAATCAGATCAAGAAGAGGATGAAACAGATGATGACGAATTTGATGAACGTTATTTACATGATCTTCCCCCGCAAGGTCCGGTCCCTGATATATCTCATACGGAAAACCTTTGTCCAAATTGTAACACCTTACTTGCTCAAGTTGATCAACATATTGAGGAACGCGCTTACCTTAAACGAGACCTTTCTGCCCTTGCTATATCTCTTTCGGAAGAGCAAACTATTCGTGCTCAAATTCAAGCCAATAAAGAGAATTTAGAACAAGAAATAGATGAATGGGTAAATGCAATGTTTGAGAAAGTTAATCAAATGGTATATGATGAAGCTAACGTACGTGAAGAATTGGAAATATTAAATAGAGAATATAAAGGAAAATTAAAAAATTCAATAAAATCTTCGGGAACTCGACAAGATCGTTTAAGAGAATTGAAATTACTATTGGTTCATTTGGATACCACTAAACAGCGGCAGACTGCTCCGAATTGTGTTAATGCATTAAACAGAAATTCTGTTCGAAGAAGTTTTATGTCAAATTCTCCTTTAAACAGCCCTCGTTCAAGTAAAGTGTTTGGATTTGGACATATGTCACCTAGCATCTTTTCTACAGCATCCGTGGATGAGTATATTCATAAGGGTAGACGTGTATACATTGATGGGGTTGTGTTTGAAGAATTTCAAGAATATGTGAAATCGTTTATAACCTCTTCCGCTCCTACAAATTCTACACCTACTCACGCATTTATGAAGCGTTGTATGATTGAAGACATTCAACCTTGCCTTTTCGAAGGAAGCAGTGGTTGGAAATCTCCTTTCTATAAGAGACGTTTATTAGATGCTATTATGAAAAATCAATGTGAAATCCAAACAATATACTACAGTTCTTCGAATTCTGTACCAAGTACACCGTTATCCAGTCAAATTAGCTCTACATCAAATACACGACAAAATAGTTATCAAGAATCACCTCCTTCACCTAAAGTTAAATGTAGTCTTTGTGGTCATGTAAGAAGTTGTGATTTCCGTATGAGACTTTCTGGGCCTGATGCTGCTGTACCACCATCAGCCACGACAATCTCATCATCACAAACATCAAGGTTCTCCGTGACCGGAACCCCTGGATGGATTCCTCTCGATCGATTCTGTAGAGATCGTGTTGTTGCTGTATGTGATTTCTATACTTACCTCTCACACTTACGTCAAGGATTACTTGCCCATTCCGCTGTTTGGACTATGTGTAAACAATGTCTCAAACATCGTAGGAAGATGAGTATGGCGCGTGTTGGTAGTGTGAGCATGTTTGAAGAAGAGGAAGCTCTCAACAATGAATTATTGAACAATCCTGAAATGGAAGGCATGGTTGTCATTGTTCATTAAATTAGTTACTTGTAATGGTGTCGTTTAATTCTCTTTGCTGGGCAATAGATCGATGGAGAAGAATAATTCTTTAATGTTATATAGAACTTTTAAATTAATTAAATTATTTATTCTCCGTTTATTTTCTTCTTTATACGAAGTATCTCAGCTTATAAATTGCTAAGAACTTTACAGAACAAGAATTTGGACTGAAATCTTGCTATTTGGTAATTTATCAAAAAAAAAAAAAAAAAAAAAAAAAAAACTATGAAATATTTATGGCTTATTTGTGGGATTTTATAGGTTATGATTCGAATTCAAGAAACAACAAAAGAAAAAAGAAATCACTATATATAATATAAATTATTCTTGTCAACAAAATAGATGTTTGTTATAATGTATTCAAAATACATATATATATGTTTATTGATGTATATATATGTAACAATTTATTATTATCATTTTTTTTAAAAAAAAGCCAACCTCAAAGCTAACATAAATTTCTCTTTTTTATTTTCTACTTTTTTTTTTGTATTTTGTAGCTATATGTTTATATTATACCCTTTTCCTTATATGATACCTTTTCTTCCCTTATTTTAGTCTTTATAGAAGACGCGGTTGTATTTAAAAAAAAATTCCTTTTTTAGCAAAAAAAAAAAAAGATCTATCTTTTTTTTCATCTTTGTTGCTTATTTGGTCAATAGAATAATTTATTTTTATTTATTTATTATTTGCTGATGAGGTTGGCAGCAAAAAAAAAATTTATATAATTATTATATATTATATTATATAATTTTTAGATCTTTATTTCGTATTAAATGAGTTACTTGAAAATGTAAAAAAGATCTTAACATCTAGAAATTTGTGATCTTAAAGTTTTATAACCCATTGTTCTTTACATTTATCACATGTGTACAAGAAGACAAATAAGTAATTGCAAGTTATTGCGGTGAGGTTACATCATAAATGACCCAAATTAAAACAATAAAATACAGAATCAGATTATGCAATTTTGTGGTTCACAAAAAGATTGTGAAACTGTTCATTCTCAAAAGTATCTAGTTGCTATGAAAAGAGATGATTTGCGCCATAAATTTCATCGTAAGGCGCCACAATATAATGGGGGATCTCCATTTATACATAGTAAACGGTCGCCTACTCGAAAGAGGTATCACAAGAATAAAAAAATATAATTTTTCTATCAAAAACCCCCGTCCCCCCTTGTACATATTTGTTTCATTACCAGTTAAAATACGAATCACCTTATTGAGTACATTATAATTTTGCAACGTATGTTGATTTAATAAATGTTTATTTATATTAAATTAAATCATGTTGAATCTCAAAACCAATAGTGATAAAAAGAAGAATTTTATATATCAATGCAAATTATGAAGAAAATTCCTGTAAATTAATATAAAATTTTATTTATCTTAAACATTTACGAATAAAATTCGTAAAAATATTTGTTTTTACTTTAGGATTTTTTTTTTTACTTTTTAATAAATAAATTTTATTTTACAAATGATTATAAATTTAACTGAATGCTATCAAAAAATGGACTGAGATAATACAAAATGTGAATTACTATATTTACGATTTCGTTATATTCAGTATAAAAATTGGCTTTTATTTCGAACTTTAGGTTTTGATAACAAATTACACAAAATTATTAAAAGTAGCTCTAGCTTAAAATTTTCTAATTCACTTGATCCATGTTACATTAAATTTATTAAAGAATCTATTGTTTTCACCAAAATCAATCTCACGTGCTTCCATTTTAGTAAGTACTGACAATTGGGAGTAAAGTCCGCAAATATTTTCATATACGCCTACAATAAACCTATATATTCCTAATCAAACATCCCATTTCTGATCATGCTTAATAAGAAAATATACATGTTCTGCAAGGATCATGAAGATCCCAGAGGGTAGGTCCTAGCGCTGGCATAAACCAGCTCTTTAGATGTAACAGTAAGATAGCGAAGTAGTATATTATAAGTACTATTGATATCCCGATTAAGCTCAGATATACAACTTAGACAACAGAACACTTTGGATCCATCCAATTTTTGATGGATATGATCACAGCATCCACATATCTACTGGTATATTCTTCAATATATATAATTACTTGATATTATGGATACTCATGAACCTTATGTAGAAGATATTGACAGAATCAGTAGTAAGACCATGTTAATATCATCCATGCACTCTTAGAATGAATCTGCCATTTTCCACGCCTAACTATTTCCTGTATCTTAAACTCAAGCAACAAAATAATACGATAATTTTGATACAGCCATTTGGTAAGTTTATGATGAGAATCATTAATAAGATAACAGATTTTTATATATACAAAGCAAGACTCTGCAAAATTTATAGCGTTTTCGTTTATATACTTTTTCATGAATAGTTTCATGTTTGCTTTGAATTTTGTCATATATTTGAGAAAGCCAATAAATTCTACTAATATCATTTTTGTCTACTCTATAGCTTGTTCACTTGGATTGTACAGTCATACCTCTCTATAGCGAATTTTTATATAACGAATTTTTTGGACAACTATATTAAATTTACCCTCGTTATAACGAACTAGCCAATCAAATTCTTTAAAAAATTCACTATAGCTCTATAGCGAAGTTGAAGTTCAGGACATAAAATTCGTTATATCAAGGGTTGACTGTATCCAGTTATAAATATCTGAACACCTGAGTCTAGAGCAATCACTGCATCTTCTGATTGTGTATGATCTTGATTTTCAGCTCATATCTCAAATGGTTAAGGAATACAGTGATAAAATTCTCTGAACTGATTCATTACAAGTCGTGTATTGTAATAGAGCTCTATTTAAAGATTTTTAGGTAATTTCATTTTTGAAGAAATGAATAAACTTCTTTAAATTTATCCCAGTGTTTTGATAGAATTGCAATAGATTGTTATCAATCTTTTTTAGAATGAAATTTTATTTTAAATTACGTCTGTTTTGCAGCAAAATTTGTTGAATATGATTTAAGCAAATCATTTATCACTTTTTTACAAATATCATAAGAAGTTTTAAGAACCTATTGAAGTTTGGTATTATTGAAGTTTGCGATATTTAGATATTGTACTCACAGAGTTTTTTTATCTGCTCAATACCCTCTTTTTTTTGATTGCTACAAATACTGATTGTAAGCCTATCATGCTGTTCCCATCCAATATTTGAGTTTTAACTTTTTTTCTTGCGTAAGAAAGAGATGAATATGTTATGTCTTGCCTGCTAGAATCATAGAGCTTTTATTTTTAGCAGCTTCTTATCTTCTTTATAATTAGCAGCAGAACGAGTTCTATTATTTCATGTCACAAATACTGTGACGATCGAGAGTAAGTCTTTTGCAAATTCTTTAGCTTTATTACTTTCAGCACTGTACTGAGTATTACAAGCTGAGTCTCATTTTTCTCAAAGACCCATTCTACAAGCTTAAATCCAAATCAGTACAATCGGTTCTAATAAAAAAAGTTAGTAAAATAATAGACAATAAAATCAAAGTAAATATAAAAAATCAAACCTTTCAGATAACCACCACTTCTTTGATTTCTTCCATATGTATTCATTTCAAAAGGACAACAAATCCCCTATATTTTCAATTAAATCCTAATCTGATATTACTGATGATTTCGTATTCTAGGTAGTATTGTCAAAGATTTGTGATTTATTATTCAAGATCGTCTCGTTGATGTTCTAAACTAATTTTGATATAATAGATCTTAACCTTTTGCATGATTTTTATCTATTAATTGTTTCTAAAGATTTCTCATACAGGGAATATAATTAGTATTTGCCAGTTTTGCAAATTCGTTTATTAAAATACTAACATAAAAACTTTATTTTTTTTTATTTAATCAAATTACAGGTTAATATTTAGTTAGACCCCATTAGCTGCAAGAACGACTTGAACCCGACGTGGCATTGACTTAATCAAATTGCGGTAATAATTTATGGGTACCGCATCCCATTCCTCTTTAACCCAAATTTCTAATTGCATAACACTTGACGGCTGTGAAGTTCGTTTGCAGATCTTAACCTCAATATAAGACCAAAGATTTTCTATTGGATTAATATCAGGACTTTGAGCCAGCCAGAAAAGTACCTCAACTTTTGAGGATATGAGAAAAAAACAGGCGACCTTCGTGGTGTAAACAGGTGCGTTATCTTCTTAAAAATAATTTTTTTTTGGTTTTTTTTGCATGAGATTTAACTGTATGAATTGCATAATTAACCAAAATTTCCTTGTGTGAAATTCCAGTAATGCGACCAACTAAGGGAACCAAAGGACCCAAACCAACCCAGGAAAAATACTCCCAAAACATGCAACCAAAGCTTTTTGGACTGTAGCAGCAATGCAATCTTTATGGAACTCTTCAGATGGTTCACGCCATACACGCCCAAAACCCGAAGTCCTAAATTATGTGTAGGTAGACTCGTCTGTCCAGACGATTTTTTTAAAATCCTCTACTGTCCAATTTTCATAAGTACAAGCCCACAAATACCATTTTTCTTTATTACTATCAAAAATTAATGGACTGAGATGGGGAATGCATGAATGGAGACTTTCTTTAGCTAATTCTTTACGAATAGTTTATGTAGAAACTGTTTTATGTGTTTTATTTATATAATTTAAATATATTTGAGAGAGGGTTTGACAACGGGTTTTTTTGTTTCTAAGAATAGAATGCTTTAAACGTTTGTGTTCGAAGTCATTAAAAATCCTTGGTCGACCTGTTCTTTTCTTTGGAAGGCTTTTTAGCTCATACAAATTCCACATACATCATGCTGAAGAACGAGAGCAACCAATAACTGTAGAAATCCTGCTATTAGAATGGCCTAACTTCTTTGCTGCAATAATTCCACCTTTTTGACTTTGGGTAAGTTCTTTTTCAAGACACATTATTGCGACAATTTTTTTTCACTATATAAATTTGTGGCTTTGATTTGTGTGCCCAAGTGACTCCTTTTATATTTTACAATATTAATTATTTATGTTATTTTTAAAAATACAAATCACGTGTAACTAAAAACAATAAATATAGCTTGATTTATTAAGGGTAAAATGTTACGCATTTCTTTTTTATTAAGTTTAATTGGATGGCTAATATTAATTATACCCCCTGTATATTATTAATTAGTAAATAGCCTTGTTCTGAGTCTGTTATAAAAAGATTATTAAAAACAGTGATTTTTATTTAGAAATGTGAGCTACTAATAGAACTGTTTTTTTAAAAATTATACTAAAAAAAAGCTGTATTTATAATCAAGTAGATTAGTAATACAAAAAGTGTGATTTATTTGAAAATGTATAAAATTGAAGTACTAGTGTAGAATTCAGTCACATTAATTATGTTAGTAAAGTAGAATATGCAAAGTCTTTACAATTATTTAGTCTAAGACAATCATTAATAAGTTTGTAACTAATTTTGAGCTATCCAATCTTGATTAATGTGAATCAAAATCATCAACATTTTACTAAGTTAATTCTTAAAATTTTCAATGTCTACATCAAAGGCTTACGGAAGGACAATCCTTAGAGTTTTTTGAGTGGATATGAATATTCTAGAAATAATATAGAATAGGTTTAAATACTATCGTATAAATAAAATTTTCACGTTTTTGAATCCATTGTTATCAGTTAAAAAATCCAAATTTTTATAATTCTTTTTGCAATATTCATCTTATAACGCCAAATACAGAGGATAGCCAAAAGTTTTCGAACACAAAGTTTGACATCGTATATCTCAAGATGCACCGATCAGAATTAGTTCAAAATTTCATATAATCTTAATATAATCTCAATCAATCTATAATATATTAAAATTTCATTTAATTTGAATCGGTGGAAGCTGAGATATGTATGTAAACGTAAATTCATAAATATTTTAATTATATAAAAATTTTTGAATACTAAAATTTAACA
>CAMKVN010000917.1:0-22435 GCA_946474995.1 Funneliformis geosporum
ACATTTCAAGAAGTCGTCTGTCATAATGAAAGACTAGGTGGCAGTGATGAGGTATGTGAATTATTTCTTTTTTTTTTATTTTAGTTATTTTATTAAAAAAGTTTTATTTCTTTAGTGGTGCATTGAACTTATCAAGCAGAATTAAAATTATATATATATCAATATTATACATTTTATGATTCACAAGGTAGCCAATATCTTCGCGTTTATTATTTTAAAGTAAAGGCAAAGCATATTTATTTAAATAAGGAAAAAGACAAAATTTAATTAACACATTCATAAGTCTGATCAATGTAAGTATAAAAAGATTATTTATAAAAAATGCTAATAAGAATTTTTACGATGAACGCAGGAATTAACTTCTTAAATTACAAATTTACGGCAAACGAAATGATTAAATAAAATTCTTGTAATATATATACGTGTTTATGGAATTTATAAATAGCATTTGAATAATTTACCCTGCAGCATTATACATATCAAATATTTTCTTTTATAGTGGCTCGCTATTTAAATTCAATTTGTAGATTGATTGGTGATGAAACAACTTATGTACTCAACACGGGGGCATCATTTGGAAAATTCCAAAATCAATCTAAATGGTTGACGTTAGACGAATATGTAAAAAAAAGCGACACATAAAACATATTATATTGAACGATAAGAAAAAAATAGTGAGCGAATATAACTTTTGTGTGGTCAATATTTCGAGATTATATGGATTATAATGTGTGTTGATTCTTCTGATTATCAATCGCTCTCTGAAATTTTCCTCGGACTAAAATATTTTAGAGCTTTAAAACAACAACGTAGTGTTATTTAAAGTTCTAAGTTCTTTTTTCATCGAATAATAAGATTTGCTTTTAAATAACATTGTGAGTTACACAAAATTTGTAAATTAAAAGAGTTTTACGGAGGTTAGACTATCAATTAAATAATCGGAGCTGTGGAGAAAAGTCAATAAATAATATCTGAGGTTTGTATAGATATAATATTAAAAAAGGATGTTATTTTAATATTTTTCATATGTATGTTTAAAGTAAGACCCAGAAATTCTCTCCTGATCAGATGCCGAGAAAATTTCCGTAATGCGTGAAAGAAAGAAACTATTGATTGAGAAAATTGTAAATCAGGATATGACAACGAGGAAAAATAATAACGCACAGTTGTAACTTTAACTACCATCGGGATTGAAAATGTAATGACAACAGCAAAAAATTAAAAAGAAATTGAGTTATTTGATTATTATTTAAATAATGATACTTGACTAGCCTATACTACCAGAAAAATGAATGAGAAAGAGCGTGTCGAAATATCACTGTAAATTCAAGCGGAAACTGTAAAGAACAAATCATCAAAATTTCTTTCAAAAGGTTGAAAGGTTATGTTTACTAAATTTTTCCTTTGATAAACAAAATTATCAAAGTTAAAAATGACGTAGCCGATTTATATGTTTATTGTCTGATGTAGCGATTTAGATATTATATTCACGGATACCAAAAAAATTTAATTACAAAAAAAAAAAAATAATCTATGAAAAGAATTATTATAGATAAAAAAGAAAGTTTTACATTTTACATTTCATGATAAAATGATTTAGATGATTTAGATTCATGCTTTTAAATTGCTGCAACTGCATTCTTATTTTTCAATTTCATTTATTACGGTTTTATATTATTTTCTTTATTTAATTTTTGATAATTACTACTAATTTCGCATTCTGGTTACAACGACCGAATTATTTTTTTGACCGGTTACATTACAAAAAGCTAAATCATATGTAATAACAAATTTTTTTTTTTAAAAAAAAATTTCTATCCAATTAGCCAACTTTTAATACAAATAAAAATTTTAAAATCACAAATCTAGGAACATCGAAAGAATAAAGTCTTTTTCAAAGTTATTATTGATGAGCATAGTGATATTTTCAACCTCAAGGAACTCTTTACTCATCAGAAAATTTCTTGGCGATTTAAAAGACGTATAACTTTCATTATGGTAAGTTGGTTAACATCGAATCGAATACAGTAAAGTAATATCACTCTTTATAAATTAGAAAATAAGATAGATACCATTGAAAGAGCTTTTATTGGGTCGCAGAAAACATCAGAATTTGTGAGATTCAGGTAAGCTTTGAGTCAAAATTAAGCGATATACCATTGTAACCTTTACTAACTTTAATCTTAAAATATGTCTTAATATGTCTATTTAGAAAAAAATGTAAGTTGTAATAAACTAAGCGCTGCTCACTTTCAAATTTTGCATTCTCTTTCACTAAAGTTTTTTCTTTTCTAACTATTAGAGAAATAGAACCTAAAAATCCTTAACGGTTAGTAAACAGTTAAAATATTCTTTACCTGTTAATTAACCATTAATTTATCTAGGCTGGCATTATAAATTTGAGCGAGCTAACTAAATTTTCTATAATCAAAAAAATCTTAATTCTGGCCGAAAATTAAATTTCGGCCAAAGCAAATGACTACTATAACCGGTTAGTTTCAACCTCTAGAGAAGAGGTAAAAACACATATCGTTATAATTAATTATTACTTTTTTTCATGACTTTTTTCCATATAGAAATTCGCTATTTTTGAGAATAAAATTTATTTTCCTCTATACACAAAATATGTATTTGGATAATTCTCTCTTTGAAGTCAAGAATTGAGACCAACCGTTGAAGGTAGACTTATGAATAACAAATATATTTATTTGAAAGAGAGTTTAATATACGATTATTGGAGAAATTGAATTGTGATGAATTTTTATGCTTGTTAATGAGTTTTTTCTTGGAAATTAAACCTTTGGATCACATATTACAACTATTTCGGCATTAAACATATTTTAAGAACATAATAGCGCAGATATGTTCAAATTTACTGTATGTCTGATTATGTTAAGTTTGGTTCATATACGTCTGAATGAAAGATAATTGTTATACTCTGAACATGGACTAGCCATTAGAATTGATTATTCCTATGCGCAGTTATTCCTCCATATCAGTTTCTATTCAAAAATATAAAAAGACTATTATTTGAATAAATAAAATATAATTGTTAAGTGCGGCTTGATTTCTTATATAATAAAGGGATAGCACATCGACGATTGACATGAAACTTTGTTCAAACGATGACCAATCTAAAAACTAAAAATTATCTAACAAGAAAATAAGGATATAAAGTGATAGAAATTTTAATCAATAAGTACAAATCAAAGTTATTATCGCAATGAATTTGAAGGAAAGTTTAACTTGCTTATAAGAGCCATCCGAATTCTTCATGATCAGTATAATAACTCGTTATAATTAACGCTGAAATAATAAATTTCTATTATTTCTATTGAAAAGGAACTATTTTGCTATTGATCATTTATTTTCAGAATAAAATGTCGTGGAACTATATTTATTTATTTTTTAAATCAATGATTACAGCATTATCCACAACGACATACATAATCAGTATCTAACATTAATTTGTAGTTGGGAGGATAGGAAAATGGTAACAAGCATATCCTTTGAAAGCGATTTAATGTGAATTAATTTGGACAATTTAATATAAGTCATAATCAAAGCATTCTAAGCATTATATATCTATCGTAAAATTTTTATTAATGTATATTTTGAGACAATAAAATTTTTTTGCATTTGAAAATAAAAGTGATTGCCGTTAAACAAATTTTAGCATCTAAAAATCTTATTAATATTTGTCTATGTTTGATTAAGTATTATACATCATATTCTAATGCTTTGGAAGCATAATCTGTATGATAAAAACTCTAATTAGTTTGTATTAATAAAAAAAAAAGATTATATTTAATTTAATGTTAAATTTTCCTCCAATTTACCTTATTAGATTTTTTAGATTCATTACAGTATTTATCTAAAATAACATTTTTTCTATTTAAAAAATATTATACGTCATAATTTAAATTGATAAATAAAGTTTTTATTCATACCGTTATGGTTATTATCATCATACTTTCTTTTACCTATTGAAAGTATACATAAATGATAATATATAATCATAATAAAATGAATCTGATTATAATGATTTTTTGAGCTTGTAGGTTTTGTATAATTTATTATACTACCTGAGGTAAATTTATTTGTAATTACAGGACTAGCATTTAATGATTTAATAATTTTAGTTGGATTGTTTTCTTCTTTTAATATAATTTGTTCGATAATATCACATATATTACTAGCTGATGGTCTTTTATTCGGATTAGAATGCCAACAATTTTGCATTATTTTAATATAGCCTTCAGGTGCATTTGTATCAATTGGAGGACGCAAACCATCACAAATTTCAATAATAAGTGATGTATCATAATCTCGATCCCAAAAAGGTCTTCTACCTGTCATTAATTCCCACATAATCATACCGAAGCTATATATATCTGAAGTTTCAGTATATTTTTGTCTTTGAAAAATTTCTGAGGCAATATAAGGCATAATTCCATAATATTCATTATTATTTTCTGATACTTCAGTTGATAATTTACTAATTCCCAAATCACTTATTACAATATCATAATTATCATATACATTTTCACAAAGAATATTTCCACTATGAAAATCTCGATGAATAATTTTTTGATTATGAATGTAATTAAGTCCTAATATAATTTGCCTCAAAATTATTAATTTCTTATTCCATTGAAGGTCATTAAAGTTTTCATTTATAAAATGGTTTAAATCATATTTATAATATTTCATAATAATTGTGAAATCCTCTGTAACAGGATTTTGAGTAATTCCATAATATCTATTTAAATAAAATAATGAATGTATAAATCCATCATTTAAATCAGCATTATAAATCATCATAAGCTGAATTAAAATAATTGTATTAATATAAAAATTTTATTAACATTAAATAAATATAAAAATTTAATAATATACCTCATTTAATTCTTTAAAAGTGATATTTTTTGAATTTTTAAGTTGCTTTAAAGCAACAATAATATTAGGATCATTATCTTCAAAATTTTCTTTTTCTTCATTCCAATATGATGGACCATTTTTCCAAATAGCTTTATAAACTATGCTAAATTCCCCTTCACCAATTTTTTCTATATTTTCAAATTGGTTATAAGGAATAAATTTCATTCTGCTAGATTCTTGAATAAAATTAATTTGTGACTATTTAATAAATTCATCAACATATTTATTTTCACTTGGCCTATATAATAATGTAGATTGATAACAAATTATACAAATTTTATGATATTCTTTTAAAGGTCTTCTTTTTTTAAAACAGTTGTTACATTGATTATAAATATCATTTTCTAATTCAATAAAAAATCCTTTTATTGATGAAATCTTATTAATTTCATAAAAATCTGATTTTATATTTTTATTTTTTATAGCTTTTTTATACCAGTAAATTGACATTTCTAAATTCTTTTCCATTCCTTCACCAGAAATGTATAAACATGCAAGATTATATTGTGCATTTGCATCATTATTTTTAGCAGCTTTTTGATACCAATAAAAGGCCTTTTCAAAATTCTTTTCTGTTCCTTCACCAGAATCGTATGAATTTGCAAGATCATATTGTGCACAAATAATTCCATTTCCTATTGCTTTCTGAAACCAATAAAATGCTAAATTCTTGTTAACTTCAATTCCAAATCCTTTTAGATAGCATCTACCCAAATGTAATTGTGAAACAGGATAATCAATTGATGCTTTTTGAAAATATTTAAATTCATTATTATTATTTTTTAAAATAAGCATATTATAATAATAAAAAATTCCTAGTAAGAAGGAAAATTTTGATTCATTATGATTTACTTTCAGCCAGTTAAAAACAGCATCGGTTGATTGAGTAGAAAAGGCAATACATTTATTAAGAAAATTCTTAGTTTCATCAAAATTTTTGCCTTCATCTTGTGTTTTTATCAAAAGTGTGAACAATTTATCAATTAAAGTATTAATGTTATCTGTTGGATTAATCTCTGAAATGTAATCACATTCAATTTCGGTTTTTGACATTAATACTGATTTACTAAGAAAATTTAAATTGTCAAATTTTTTTAAATTAGGGACTAAGCTAAATTTTTAATCTTAGAAAATTTTAAATGGTGAATCATAAGTTCGAAATTTAATTCCGGAAATAATTTTTAAAAAAGATTCTGGTATATAATTTTTTTATTTTAATTTGATACAATATAGAATGTCAGATCTGCAAATTGCAAGGTTAGAACAATACGATATTAATTTATTATTGTATCAAATTTTATTGTAAAATTCTATAAATGGTTATAACTGAGATGGGCTGACCCCGATAATTTAAGTATCAATAGATATTAGATAATTACGACCCGAAGCAAAACTAAAATTTAAATATTAAAATTAAAAATAAAACAAATTAATAAAAACATACCGGCTCTTAATTCCGAAGTATGCCAACCCGAGAAAAACTTAAATTAATTGCGACCAGTTATGCTAAATAAATTAAAAAAAAAAAAAAATTTAACGAAATGAAAAATAAATTAATGAAAGATAAAAAAGTAAACTGAAATAATTTCTGTGACACACAACGATATAACCCAAAGAAATTGCCTATAAAAAAAAAAATAAAAGTTAAAATAAAAGCCATAACAGCAGAAGATCGAGCTTATCCTCTGACACTAATCCGAAAAAGAACCTAGGAAAAAAATATAAAATTAGAAAAATAATTAATAAATAAACAAAAATATAATTTACAAAAAATTCTACCTAATCGCAAATTAGAAGTTAAATCGTATCGCTGCAGTCTTGAAGTTTCAAGGTGAAAAAAAATCCTCCAGGAATGGGACCTAAAAATGAAAAGGGCGCAAATTCAATAAAAAATTATTTATTCGACCGAACCTAATACTTTATTTCTAAGCTAAATTATAATTATAACGCTTATTTCGTCTTTTTTGATTTTAAATGGATTGCTGGTTATATATCTTTTTTTTAATAAGCTTAGTGTGACGCCAATCCATGGAACTAGGAGCTCAATAGCTATCAATTTCTTATTTTATTGAATTCTTAAACAATTTCTTCTTCCAACTCTGTTTGCAAATTTAAATTCTCTGGTTGTAGCTACATGTTCCGATTAAAAATCACACATTCAAATCATATGATTATTATAAAGAAATTGTGCTCTATCCCATATTTACGGTTAAAAATATTCTTGAAGCTTTTTTTGTTATGCGCATTGCTGTAAGTTTAGGTTTATATTCTCAATTGATTTTATAAATAATAGCGTATAAATAATAGCGTAATAATAATCTAATACAACGTAAATAAATTATTGCCTCGATTGTCGGCTCTCTGCATATTGGCCTGAGGATAAATTTTAGGAAACGATGTCCCGATAATGATAAAAAGTAATTTTTTAGTAATCAGGGCAGCAGCTAAATGATCTGATAACTTATTCTGCGAAATAACTAATAGGCCAAACGTCAATGCGCATGTGCACGAATTAAAAATCATTTGTGCTCTATAAATACTCAAGCACATGAAAATATGCATCGGAATAAAGGACAGGTTTATGATCCCCGAACGATGACTGAAAAAGTGAATGAAAGGATATTGTAGCATAAAACTGTTTTCTGCAAGCGCTAAAGGTGATAAAAGAACCATTGGAAAATTTGGTGCTAGCAATCCTTTAGTGAGATCTCAATACGAGCAAAGTTGTTACGAACATATAATTGCGTGGCTTGAAATGCAGGATCATCTGAATTGTGAGAAAGAAGCCAAATGAAAGTAACAAAGTTAAAAGGATAGTAAGATACAATAAAGAAAAGTTGCTCTATGAATATTTCTCATCATTCATCTTGATGGAAGAACTCGTAATAATTGAACAGCCTCGGTCCAACATATACTGCATCTGGTCAGTGACATCCAGTTCATGTCAGATACTGCTTATTCCCAACCTTATAATATTGTTTTTTATTTCAGGTGACGCTCTTCCTCACGTACTGTATCAAAGCTTATGTTATCTCCTATTTTCGTATGAAAGGTAATTAATGTAATTTATTGTCCGAAGCGTAGCTGAAGGACATTAACGGACTAGTGTGTGTGATGCAATGTGTGTCTGTCACGCCGCGTGATCGTCCAATTAGTTTTTGTTATTTTGTGTCACACTTCGCAGCAAAAATTACCTTATTGACCCTCCTGGTGCTACTTTCTTGACCCACCATGACGATCATATATATTTTGTAGTTATTTGTTTTATTGAACGAATATCATAAATTTCGTCACATGACTAACGCGAGATTATTATGCAACTTTTAAATGAAGTTGGAAAACTGCTAATACATGTATCGCGTAATTACGCAAGTGAATTAGAATTTAAGGAGAAAAACGCGTAAATTATCAAGCGCATTTTTACCCTCGAAAATAGATTTATTTTCCGTCGGATCAAAAATGCAAACGAACAAATAGCGACGAACGGTATTCCATTGAAATTTTTTTAAAAAAAAGAAAGTAAGGCTGGCACGAAGGTTTTATTGTTCCAAATAGTAAGCATGCAAAAAAAATGATGGATTGTAAATCATCGAAATCCTCCTCCCTGCATCTGCTACTTGTATGACGTTCTTAGGCCTGGTTTGTTTATTAATTTATTTTTATTATTTACATATCAATTTTTATGACTTTTTGTTTATTGTATATTAAATATTAATATTTTCTTTATTTACTATTATATTCTTTTTTCAGAAAAACATACTAAATGCTCTTGTTTTTAATCTGTTTGAAAGATAAATGTACTTGGTCGTGGACACGCTACCGATTCTAGATAATAAAGTTAGTATTTTTTTTTTTAAAAAAAACGAGGATAATTTGTAAAAATATAAATAAAATAAAATAAAAAGAAGTTTCGAATTTAGAAGCTTCGATGCGATCGAGAATGCTTCAAAGATTACAGATTTTACGTAAAACGAAATCATTTCGAACTTTATAAACAGTTAAAGAAAAATTTTGTTAAAAAAAGAATCACTTTTTTCAATAAAATAAGTTCATATTTTTAACACGTTTTTTATACGTAGGCTATTTTATTAATGCTATGAATCCTGTTTATTTGTTAGAAACGAATAATGCTATTCAAAGAAGTGATCTTTCTTTCTTTTATAGGAACCGGTGAATTAACCGCTAAAATTGTTAATTATAACTCCGACCCGAATGTAAATTTAAGATGATTGTGATTACAAGTATTTCGCTAGCTCCGCTCAAAGTTAATAGTGCCGACCTGAGTTAATACCGGTTAAGGCCAACCCTCTACTTTCTTTTGTATTAATTCTTTGGAAAATTATATTGCTTGTGTTATTATTAAATCACGTGGATAATAAATAAATAAATGAATAGATAATTTTGTACAAAAAAATTAGGACTTTAATCATATTTAAATTAATTATAATTATAAAATTAAAATTAATTTTCCATCACGTTGTACATAAAATAAATAATAATTTTGGTCTAATAAAGAAGGCTTTGATATTTCAGGAAAAAAATAAAATAAAAAATACATTTGAATATTTAAATTCCTTATTCTAATATAGATTATACATATTATAAACAAAAATGTCATATATCAGATTTTAAATACCATTTATTTGCCTTGTTCTTATTCTGAACGGTCCCTATTCCTTTTGCATAACATTTTCCTAAATAATATTGTCCAAACTTATTTCCTCCTTTAGCTGATTTTTCATACCATTGAAATGCTTTCTTCTCATCTTTATCTATACCTTCACCATGTTGATAACAATAACCTAAGCAATATTGTGCATCATTATTTCCTCCCTCTGCAGATTTCGAATACAATTTAAGTGCTTTCTCCTTATCTTTATCCGTCCCTATACCATAATAATAGCATGTTCCTAAATTATATTGAGCGTCATGATTTCCCCCTTCGGCGGATATCAAGTACCATCGAAATGCCTTCTCTTTATCTTTATTTGTACCCATACCAAAATGATAGCATTGTCCCAAACTGCATTGTGCACTAGTATTCCCACCCTTAGCGGATTTCAGATACCATTTATATGCCATCCTGTCATTTTTACCCACTCCTCTACCATAATAATAACAATCTCCAATAATATGTTGTGAAACCACGTTTCTTTTTTCTGCAGACTTTAGATGCCATTTAAATGCTTTCTTTTCATTCTTATCCGTTCCTATCCCGTGCAAATAACAATTTGCCAAATTGAATTGTGCACATAAATTTTCACCCTCAACAGATTTTAGATACCATTTCAATGCACTCTCCTCATTTTTATTTGTACCTTCACCGTATTGATAACAGTATCCTAAATGAAATTGTGCATCAGGATTTCCTCCTTTAGCAGATTCTAAATACCATTCAAATGCTTTCTGTTTATTTTTTTCTGTTCCTATGCCAAGTTGATAACAAAATCCTAAATTATTTTGTGCACTTAAATTACCACCTTCAGCAGACTTCAAATAAAGTTCAAATGCTTTATTTTCATTTTTATCTGTTCCTATACCAGTTTGATAACAAAATGCTAATTTGTTTTGCGCAATATTATTATCTCCTTCTGCTGATTTAAGATACCATTCAATTGCTTTCCTTCTATTTATTTTGACGTCACTCTTGCCATAATAATAACAATCTCCTATTTGATATTGTGCGGACGAACTTCCCTTGTTAGCGGATTGAATAGTCCAATCAAACGAATTTCTTTTACTTGCAATAATGTCTTTATAGTAATAAAATGCTAGCAAATATTTTCCAATGGTACTATTTAATCTTTTAAAATAATTGTGATCCATATCGTCGTCATCTTTGATACTAACAGCCAATAAATATAATTCCAACGCTTTGCTTTTATTGATTTCACATTTCCCGATACCATATTGATAAGAAAACCCAATTATGCTAGAAAACCATAATTCCTTGTTTTGGTGATTTTCCATTAATTCAATGTAAATTATTTCATCAGCGAGGCGAATCCATTTGATGATTTTATTTTCAAAATTCTCAAAATCATCAATATTGATATTATATGCGATTTTATGATAAAAATCTTCAAGAAATTCTTTCAAATAATTTTCATTTTTTTCAGAGTTTAGGTATTCCTTTTCTTTTTGTGTGCTCATTTTGTGGTTGTTCAATTATTAAATTTTGTTTTTGAAGATTTGAAAAAATTACCCGTTGAATATAAACAATTAAAAGTTAGTCGCACAAATGTATAATGTTGATCTAATTAATTGAAATGAAACAAATATTATAAATATTATTTTCAACCTTTTTTCTTTTTTAGGAGAATGTGCATAATTGTTTTTAATTACATAATTTATCTTATGTAAATCGAAATCATATTTGAGTTCTCAATAAAAATCATTTTTTTTGATCATGGTTTTGTGGCATTCTGTTTTTGTTGCTATAATTTATTTAGATTTGTCCTTGGACATGCGTTCAAACTTTTCAAATGATCTTTTCTATTGGTAAATATTCCGAATTTATCTCTCAAGTATATTTTCTTTATATCCGGATAAACATCTAAATTAGGTCAACAATTGGTAAAAGATGATTTGTGACAAAAATATGCAAAGTGCCACCCAATTTTATGGTTAAAATTATTTGACAAATTAAATTGATTAAGTGATGTCCAATGGTTTGTTTGCCTTTTTTTTTTCATTTTTTCGTGTTGTTTTTTATTTATACTTTTCTATTAAAATATTATACAAATTTAATTTGAAGAGTAATTTTTAGTAAAGTTGGTTCATGATATTCAAAAATAAAATGAAAACACGGGTTGTGTGGTTTATTCATTATCGGAAATTTATTTAGGGCTTGGCGTTAATTAAATTCCGTATAGGACTTGGCATGCAGAAATTACAAATAAAAAATTCTTCCTTCATGGTATTACAGTATGGTATTACAGTATTAGTAAAAGATCAAATTTTTAATGTAACGAATATTTATAATCAGAAAGATGTATTCTGATTATCTTTATTCTGGCCGAAGTCAAATTAAAAATGTTACTGCGCAAATACATTCCGATATATCGAACTTTATATAAACGTGTCCTTTTATCCCCATATCATTGGTCCTTTTTTTTTAAATATGTCAATTTTTTAATTTAAATTTTTTTTTTTTAAAAAAAAAAAATTGCGGTGATTATGAATTCCATCGCTATTTTTTTCGTTGTGATGATAATGCACGATACAAAGGAAGATAAAATGTTATTACACATAATAATTCAATCACTCGATAAACAACGGAATTTAATGGCTTTTAAAATTTTTTTTATTTATTTCCTTCAAAACAACTAACGAATTTTTCTACTGACAAGGAAAATCGCAGGTTTAATTATCGAAATCCATCGAGTGAAATTGTTATAATATTAGAAATCATTTAAATTATTTAAATATGTATGCAATAGCATACTGGTATTAGAATGCAACCTTTGATGAAATAATCTATTACTTGAAGTTTCTGAATTTGTGGATGAAAATGTTGACATATTGCGCTCTAAAGGCAATTCAACTATTGTAGTTAAATTTCTTGGAGGCCTTGTTGATGATAATGAGGGTCTAGGTGATGATAATGAATGTCTTGGTGTTGATAATGTACTAACCGGTGGCGCATCCAAGGATAATCTATTTATTGTCATCGTTTCTGGCGTCGCAATAGATGTAACATCTATGGAAGAACTACTATCGCTGCTTGAAGAACGAATATCATGGTCATTCATATTATCAAAATTTCGATTGGTTTTAGCCAATTGAAGATGTTTTCCAATTATTTCGTCTTGTAAAACTATCATTATAATAATACAAGCTACCACAGTACCAATGTTTCCCAACGCTAGGTGTAACCATAAATTTACGATTGTCGGTATTAAAAATTGCAAGGATTCAGTAACCACAAATAATAGAATTGCGAACGCAAAAGAAATGTTCATGATTAATACTTTTACTGCGGTAACTTTCCTTTTATACCTTAAGTTCTGTCGTTGAACTTTCTTTCTTAACGCGGTAAAGATATATACGCCAAATAATATAAATTCGATACCGACAAACCCTACTGAGACGGACTCCAGCACATAAGCTAATTTGATTATTGATTTAAACCAAGTTGTCGTGGTATTCAAAAATGATAATGTTTTAATTAAAAATCCAAACATAAATACAGTTATGCAGAACGATAAAATATACGAATATATTTTACTTAAAATTGTTGTATGTTTGGAATAATGTTGATGTGTTTGACATATGATTGATGCCGCCTTTTTCCATTGAATTTCCAAAATTGTGAAAATGATGAACAATAATAGATCTTTTGAATTACTGATAAATGCATGAGCAAATAAACTTATTCTTTCTTCATGAATATTTCCAGGGTCGACCGTTAATATGATAATCCCTAATATGCAAACGAGTGCAATTCCGGGATAAATGTAAAATTTAATATTTTTCACTGCAAATCCAAATTTTTTATAATAGCTTACTAATAAAAATGTTGACACGATGATTATAATAACGTATATTATACCCATTATAACACTCAAAGCAATCCATGATGAACTTGTAACTAAATCATACCACTTGCTCTGTCCAGATGTGATTTTAGCACGAGAAATTTCATTTCTAATTTCTTTCAATTCAGATATATCCTCATGTTTTAATAATGTTAATCCAGGTATGGATTTTTCCAATACACCTCTATCACCACTAGAAAATTCCTTGATACCAGGTTCCCCTTCATTCGTAGAAGTGAAGACAATGACTTTAGGAATATATTTAAACGAAATATCTTGTCTTCTTCTTAACCCAACTTTAACTTTTGTTTCTACAGGTGGGATGTTTGCTGAAACTTCTAATTCGATTATTTTATCTTTTGTAGGTTCCGGAGTAGATTTATCAGTTGGGGTTGTAGCAGTTGAAGTAGAATCTCGCGACGTCGTGTCTGGTGTCGTATCTTTCGGAGTATTGTCTGTAGTTGTATCTTTCGGAGTATTGTCTGTGGTTGTATCTTTCGGAGTATTGTCTGTGGTTGTATCTTTCGGAGTATTGTCTGTGGTTGTATCTTTCGGAGTTTTGTCTGTGGTTGTATCTTTCGGAGTATTTTCTGGATTAGTATCTTTCGGAGTATCTTTTGGAGTATTATCTGGATTAGTATCTTTCGGAGTATCATCTGGTGGATTCTTATCAGCCGGAGTTGTATCTGGTGGATTTTTATTGTTTATTGGATCATCTGGCGTTTTAGGAGCATTAACAGTTTCTTTTGGTACTTCTTGCGGTATTTCGTTATTTTTGGCGTTATTATTATCGTTAACCTTGGCGTTATTATTATTATCGTTAACCTTGGCGTTATTATTATCGTTAACCTTGGCGTTATTATCAGCGTTAATCTTGGCGTTATTATTAACGTTGACCTTTGCATTATTGTTATTGTTATCGTTAACAACATCTTTTGCCTTGGCGTTATCTACATTGTTGTTGTTGTTGTTAACATTATTATTATCGGTGTTGGGAGATGGAAATAATGCTCCACTATCTTGTTCCCTGCTACCATCATCATTATCATCATTTGGAACTTTCGACGAGGGTATATCGACATCATCATTATATTCCCAATTATTACTTTTAATTATGTCTGAATATGACATGCATCCAACATTGTATGCATCATGAAATGGTACAACAAGTATAGTGTCCTCTTCAATTAAAGGTAAATTAATTATTTTACAAGCGTCATCTTTATCGTTGTTAGGTTTAACGAACGATGCTATAAATAATTGTCCTGAAACGCCGTAAGCTGGTTTATGTATTCCCATAATATCTATATTTTCGTATGTTTTTATCTCATTATTCGAAGAATCATATATTGTTAATTCAGCAGTATTTAATTTAAGGATATATAGGATTAGAATAAGGAATGTTAATATTGGATGGGTGTTGAATACGATATATGAATTGAGGTTTTGGTTACGATAAAATAAAGAATGCATGTTTTAGATTATTCACGATAGAAAAGCTGGTCTAAAAAAATTATCGTATTCAAGTGGCAAAGAATGAAACGCGGTGAATTATTTATACGAAAGAAACGTTGAAGTGTTTACTTCGGGGAAAAAAAAATTGCAACCGCTTTAAATTAACAGAATGAGACCTTTCTTAGCTTTCTACACAACTTCTAAAATTTAACTCAACATAATATTATTAATATGAAAGAAAAGGAAAAAGATTGAATAATCAAACTGATATGATAAGAGAAAAGTAAGCTTAAACTGAGGAAGATGCTTCATATTTATATTCAGAATAAGATTAATAATCTTATTATGCGGAAAAATTACATAAAAAAAAATTTTTCATTGTAAACTACATAAATGGAAATTTTGAATAAAGCATGAAAATTTGTTACCAAAAATATTTTCTAAAAAATTTGTTGTTTATACAAACATGCGAATTACGAAACCCATAATATGATATCATCTTGAGTCAAGGGAGCATATTCGAGCAGAAAAGGTCAAGGTAAACAACAACACAAAACTCATTATGGGATAAAAATATACTGTGATTTGTGATGATCAAAAATTTACAGAGGTTATTTATCAATTGAATTTAGATTTTAATACGCTATTCCTTAAAATCCGTATATGGTTATCGTGTTGAGTGATCTCTTCTCTCATATGTATTTTTAATCATTGACTAACTAAAAATGGAAAAATATAATTAAAGGAAAAAATCGTGGCTAATTGCATTGTGTTTATCTTTCGTTACCATGCATTCTTTGTTTGCTGTGTAACATTAAAATCCATAAAGTAAACCAATGGTTTGGATCTACCACAATATGGCAGAAAAAATTTCGGTTTTATCCTTGACAAATATAGATTGTCAAATGGTTTCTCCATTTGATAAACTCACCGATCATATCATATAAAAAAGAGAATGTGATTATCTTATATTCTTATGATAGAATACGGTTCTTTATGGTCTATTCATTCTCAAAATTATCAAAACCTTGTTATAATATATTTAGTGGCTTTTCTCGTGTGATGGTTTGACGAAAATACGTCGATGTGTAATTTATTAATCATAGCGGTCACGATGTCAAAATTCGTGAAGTGCATGTGTGAGGTATTGAAATGCTAGGGATAAAAAGTAAATCGCACATATTAACCAATATCAAATGAATGCGCTTTTGTTGTGATGTTCTTTTTTCGTAAGAAGGAAATTCATGTTGTGATGACAAAATAATGACACAAATAAACATTGTGTGTTTTGTATTTTATTTTTTATTGGTTCAATTTCTGATTGTTCGGATTTTTATAAATGTAACCAATTCTGAAAATCGGGGTTACACGAATACGTCTACCTATATTTACCAAATATTAAATCATTAAAAAAAAATTCGTTACATTTTAGATGACGGATTTCACGTCTACTATCCCAATATTAAAATAGCTACAAATAATATGTGGTCACGATCAAGCTGTCTCTAAGCAAACTTTTTTCATTAATGAAATGCTTATTACGAAAATCCAATTATATTGTCCAAATATATGCGTTATTCAGATATAACGATGTTAAGTGATAATCTATGACGCACGATACTGCGCCAATTATAGATAGTGATTTAGTGATTTGCCCGACGATCGCCATTCTTAACTTTCTATAATTTCTATAACGATAACTTCTATAATTTCTTATATTTCTTACGTTTCTACAGTATATTATTTTTCTTATTATATTTATTTTATTAATTTCTTATTTTTCTTTACTTTATTAAATATCTATTTTCTATTATGTATTTTATATAAATATCCTGTAAATTTGCCCTAATAAATCTAATAAAACAATAACATTTATCTCGAAAACTTAATCTTTGCTTGTTTATATGCATTCTTCTTAAATCTGTTTTAATGAAGATGACCTGACCCTTCAATATAATCAATTCATATCATATGCAAAAAGTTGCCAAAGCAGGTGTTACAATTTATCACCAAGATGAATAATCATTCATTAGTAATTCCAGATAGATTAGCAGTTTTGTCAGCTAAAAGCAGTGTTCACCATTCGCAAATGACTCAAATGACAAATAACCTATCATTTCAATAAATTTTAAATATATCAAATTTTTATTATTTATTTTGTTTATTATAGTATAAATAAGTTAAATTTATTAAAATATTTAATTATGTATACTAAAAAAAATATTTCATATTTAGCAAATATTTTAATTATAATATATTAAATTATATTTGAGTTCTGAACAAGTTGACTCAAATGCGAGTCAGATAAATCCTATCAAGTTCTAAACTCAAGTTAAAATTGAACAATTTTATAGTTTTTTTAAAAGAATAATAGAAGAACTGTTTTAAAGAATAATAAAAACTATTAATCTGATAAAATAATAAAAAATCATTCTAAAGGAATGGTAAAAACTATTATTCCTTAAGAATGATAATTTTAAAGAAATAATAAAAACTATTGTTTCTTAAGAATAATAAAAAATTGTTTTAAAAGAATGATAAAAACCATAGTTTCTTAAAAGTGATAAAAGATTATTCTAAAAAAACAATAAAAAATTCATTTTTTAAGAATAATAAAGTATGTTCTAAAAGAATGACTAAAATTATTATTCCTTAAGAATAATAAAAATTATTCTATCAGAATGAGAAAAAATGATTCCTTAAAAATGATAAAAATTTGTTCTAAAAGAATAATACAAAAAAATCATTCCTTAAAAATGATAAAAAAAAAACTTTTTTTTTGGTCTATCAGAATGGTTTTTTATCATTTCTTAGAATAACGATTTATCATTCTATTAGAACAATTTTTTTGTATTATTCCTTTAAAATGATATATTATTATTCTATTAAAATGATTTTTTTTATCATTTCTTTAAAAATAATCTTTTATCATTTTTAAAAAATAACATTTTTATCTTCTTTTAGAATGATTTTTTTTATCATTCTATCAGAATGCTATTTTAATTGTTACTTTAAAATAATTTTTTATTATTCTAATCAGAATGATCTTTCTATAATTTCTTTGGAATGATCCTTTATCTTTAGGAAATAAAAATTGTAAAACTCTTAAAGAATTATAATACTTAGTAATAGTATCACTAAAATTTTTGTAAAAATAAATAACTAAATAGCAAATAATTTAAATGATCTTAAATGTCCTTAATGATTTATTATTTATTATTTAGATAATTTACAAAATGATAAATATTAAATAATTTAGAATTATAATAAAGGAATAAACTAATCCTATAAATAATGATATCAGACCTCATTAAAGTTACTGTATTACAATGATCTACAAAATTAGCATTGTTAACTTTTTCAACTTCTTTAACGCTTTTAACTTCTTTAACATATTTATAATTTTTATATTATTTATTTATTTCATATTATATATATTTATTTTATATTTTAATTTTATTAATTATATTATCAATTTATTATAAAGTAACATTAAATATAGTTTTCTTATAAATGTAATTTTGTATAAATAGGATAAAAAGTTACTCTTATAAAAGAACAACTCAAGAGTGTGAGTTCAAGATTTAGAATCTAAAAGTAAGGATCTTTAAGCATACAAATATAAAATAAAAAGGAATCTCTTTCTAAATAATAATCTATAATTTTCTTTTAAAGTGTCTGAAAGTGTTTATCTTTATTATAAAGTTATAAAGTTAAACTTGTGTAAAATACTTACTAGTTAATAAACTCAAATGTTGATCATGATAAGACTTATCTCATAATAATCATAATTAAATATACATATTACTTCCTGTTATTAAGTCAATATTACCTTAAGTTTGACGGTTAAGCATAGGTTAACAATGATCAAATCATCAAATCATTACCAAAGACTAGTTAGAAGAAATTTAATAGTTAAAATCTATTTATTAATTGTAAAATGTTGCATAAAGTTAGAGTACAAAAAAGCATCTATATGATTTTTAGGATTATATTAATTTCTCTATCTACTATTTATGATATTAATTAAAGTTATTAGAATAGCATAATTTTAAAAAAATTTCAATAGAATCTATCATAAATCTTTTATTACTAAAATTAGAATAATTTTATTAATAATATATCCAAAATAATTGTTCTCTTTTTTCTATTTAAGATAAAATCTATTATTTTAAAAATATTATTTAAAAGATTATTATATCTTTATTGATATATTACTTTTATAATTTTATGAAAATTTAGTTTAACCTATAAAGATAAAGACTTATAAGATACTTTTAAATAAGATATAACACTAGATATATTTATGAATATAAGAATTTATAAAAATTAAAAGAAGAAACTTTATATTATCAATGATCTTATTAAGAGTAATAATAATGCTAAGCTAATAAGCTAATTAAATTATATTAACTATAGCTGCTATTGAATTAGTTTTTCTTTAAATATAAAAAATTTATTTTACAATTTAAGTAGCTATTAAAAATTAGAATAATCATAATAAATTTTATTATTTAACAAGAACAAAATTAAATTTAGGAATACTTTTTTACTAGTAATAATAGTAGTAATTTTAATAATTATTTATAGTATATTCATATTATTATGAGTTTTAGGAATATTTTTAATGAAAATCTGTGTATTTTATTTATTTAGAAATATTCATTGCTTTAATATTAGAATATGTCACTTATTTTAGTTTATCAATATTTTCAGAATAATGTAATTTCTAAAAATAAATGATGATTATAAAAAAATTTGAATTTCTAAATTCTATAAACCTATAATATTAACCAATTAAATTATAGTAAAATTTTAAGAAATTATATTAGAAAATCAATATTCTCCTTTTATTAATATCATATGTTATAACATAATGATTTAAATTAACTATTTTGATTAGTTTATACTTTTTTATGAAATCCTTTCTTTCTTTCTTATAAAACTCTTATTTTTTTTTTATAAAATTTTACTTACTTTCTCATGAGATTCTTACTCTTTTTTATGAAACTTTTATCCTCTTTTTCACAAAATATTTACACTTCTTTTTCTTTAATTTTCTTCTTTAAATAATAAGAATTTTGTTATTTTAAGGCTTGAAGTAAAATTAGTTATTAGGATTAGAGTTTATTTTATGAAATTAAAATTAGAGATTAGGATTAGATAAGATAATTAAGGTTAATTAATATTAGGGTTATTAGGGTTAAGATAGGAATGAATTAGGTTAAATAGGCTACTAATAGCGAATTATCCAATGTTAATTTTAATAAAGATAAAATTAATAATATAGCATCTGCAAAAATTATAAAATGGAAACTAAAAAAAATCTGTTTTTACTTGATTTTATTCTAAATACTTCATATAACAAGTATCTAATTCTAATTATTGTTAATAAATTTATTGAAGAACAAATTGTAAAAATCTATTATTATTTAGCACTTAATAAACTTATTTACAAATTTAAAGTTTATATACAGTCCTTACCAAAAGTAATGGCAGTTAATTTATTTAACTTAACACATGCAATTTATTAATAAACCCAATAAAAAATTTTTTAAATAAAATATGAATATTATAGCTGCAACTTTTATTAAATAATTAGTATTTAGTATGCGTTCCTTCTGCATCAATGAATGCAATAATTCAATTTGGCATGCTATTTATGGTTAACTATTACATCATCATTAAAATCATCCCATTCTTCTTGAATTACATTAAAAAAAGTTTCAATAAATATTTTTTTTTTGCGCCACCATTTTCTTAATCTTTATCTCAATTTTTCTTTTTAAAATAGCCCAAACATTTTCAATTGGATTAAGATCTGGACTATAAGATGGCCATAGAAGAACTTGACCTGGAAGATAAGTTTTCAAATCCCTTTAAACATTATGAGATTTGTGTTTCAGGTCATTATCTTGCTGAAAAATCCAGCGATGACCTAGTAATTCATTTACATTATTATAGAGCTGATCGTCAAGTATTCAGCGGTACAAATGACGATCAAGATTTTCAGTAAACATATGCATGCTAATTTTTCCTTTAACATTGATTGCAACCCAAACATGCACTTTATAAGGATGCTTAACCATGGGTTGAATTGGTTTCCTATCTTGGGATCATGCAAGAGTTGTATTATGAAATATTTGGATCATTTTTTCATCAGAAAAAACCACCTTTTTCTAATCGTATCATAGATGGTCACATGTCTAAGACAAACGAATGTCTTTCGCTTTTTGGGTCAAAAGAGGAACTTTTCACGGAAGAACTGCTACATAACCAAGTCTAGAAAGTTCTTGATGAATTGTTGTTTTGCCAATTTCTAATGCTGAATCATTTTCTTCTAATATAGCCTTTAATTCCTCTGTTGTAGTGAAATGATCATGCTTAATGATCATTCTGACATGATGACGTTTCGCAGGAGTTAATTTTCATGGATGGTCAGATCAATGAATTTCTGGAATATTACCATTTTTTCGTAAAATAGCAACATATCGTTCACAATAACATAAAGGAATTCCAGTTTTGCTGGAAATTTCCCTTGCATTATAGATATTTTTATCCCAAAGATATTTTATGACTTCGCGATTTACTTTGATAGATATCGATGGCATTTTATATAGTGGTAATTTAAATCAAGTAAAAATAAACAAATAACATTAAGATCAAGTTTTTTTGTTTATTTTATTTAAAATAACATTGTATTGCCTAAATCGACCTAATTAATAATGGGTCAAATAGGAACACCAGAAACATGCCGACCAAATAATAATTTAACATCCCCACTGCCATTACTTTCAGTGGGGACTGTATATGTGAAAAATAAATATAATATTATAAATTTAAAATTCTAATTGTGTAACTCATATGTCTAATTGAAGAATATTAATATTCATAGATAATGTTATTATTTTTCAATTTGTAATAAAAAAATTAATATCTCATAATTTTATTTATAAAAAATGATTTCTATTTTAATTTACCAAGAAATTATCAAATAGATATATGTTTTACATGTTAACTATACAATCAATATAATGTAAATTTAATATCAACAAATTGTAATTGTGATTAAATTATCAAACTATCAAAAAATAATCAGACTGTAAAAGTATTATATCTCTAAACTTAGCTTATAAACCTGAAAAATACATATTAAAATAAAAAGTTTTATATTATAAAGTAATTAAAAATATGAATATAAATTAAATGTAGAATTATCATATTAATTTATACTTTGTTTAACATGTAATAATCAAATCAATAGAGTTATTAAAGTAGTTGATAAAGAAATTAATAATATTACTTTTTAACTATCAATATACATGAAGTTGAAATGGATCATTTCGGATATCCGAAATGGTCGAAATGGTCGAAATAATTTCGACCATTGAAGGCTAAAGTCGCAAAATAGTTGAAATGACATCATATCACATGATTTTTCATATTGAGAAAAAACAATAAACAAAAAATATACGATCTCGGTCAATATCGCACCGATT
>CAMKVN010000918.1:0-22418 GCA_946474995.1 Funneliformis geosporum
CTATAATTATGTAATGAAACTTTAGCTTATAGGAAGCTCGCAGCTTAACCATCCCTATTGTATCACCTTATTAATTGATTCGACTCAATATATTTTAGTGCAATTTATTGTTAGCTAGTTATGTTTATTGTGACGTAACATTTTTTTGATCAAAATCAATTTACTAGTCTTGTAACTTACTTTTAATAGCTCAGCTCCCATATTTTTTAAAAAAAAAACCAAAAAGAATTTTTTTTCCTCCATAAATTTTTTTAGTATAAAAATATTAAAAATATTATTTAAAAAAAAGGTAAATCGAAGAATAATTTTGTCTTCACAATTGCTTTTTAGAAAGTCAATCCAATTTTTATTTGTTAATCCAAAATTGTTTATGGAATAGATATGGACGGCAATTTAGTTTATGTTTAAATTTCCTTCCACCTGAAGTTGAAAAAAGAATCTAATGAAAACTTTAATCATGCTATAAATAGTCTATCGAATAAAGCGATAAAACCTGAAAAATCAAAACAAATGTAAGTGAAATAAAAATAGTAATTGCATTGTAAAGTAGAATACTAAAATAAAAAAAAATTGAAGCAAATGAGAAAATGCTTGCCTATTATTTAAAACGAACTAATTAAAAAAACTCATCTTCCAAATTATTAGAAAAAACCATTCAGCATGACCTGAAATACATAACAGAAGAAATGTTTTTTTTAGTCAAACAATTCGCTGCGCCATAAATAAAATCTTACAATAACAATCTTTATATTTTTAAAAGGCATCATCAACTTCTTTACCTTTATACAGTATATAAAAATAATATACAACATGTATAGTCTATTATAGGTAAAAATCTTTTAATATATTTTTTTATAAAAATAAATCTGCTTGGGAGGCGAAGTACCCCGAAAGCTGCAAATTTTAGTTATAATATATATAGTCATTTTAGTCATTTTTGAGGTCATTCAATATCATTTGACAATATAGTAGCTGGCGTCACGTAATTCAGTCGCTTTGGTCACTCATAAAATTAATTAGTTCTTATTGAATTAGAAACATTTTTTTAATTTTTTTTGACTAAAGTAATTGTTAAATTTAAAACGTCATGATACATTTTTAATTCGTTTCCATATTAAAAATTATATAATTTATTTAACTCTGACGATACTTATATTAGCTTCCATAACCGATTTTTATTCTTTCTTATATGGTATAGAATTAATAGTATATATATCCTAAAATTTATGTGCTTCATTATAACCTTTTCGGTCAAAAAAAACAGTTTACAAAATAAATAATTCTTTCGCTCTGTTATAACTTGACAGTAATTGTTTTGGAGATCAAATACTTAAGAAAATCTTTTTTTCAAAGTTTCACCATTCATTGCTCGGTGGCTTAGAAACTTGAATAAGTTACATAATTTACCTAGCGCATTTTTTCAACAAAATAAAAAAATCAAAATGCATTAAACATTGCTCTAGTTCTTTACTTAATTGATGTTGTAAAAGTTGCGCCTCACATGATCAAAATTTTACGTAAATACAATTGAAATTATTGTGTGTTGATTTCACCTTCACATTTATATTTTTATTTATTTTGCTCGTAATAATATTGCGGCATTCCAAAAAATATAGCTTTGACAAGTTCATGTGCTGGCAGGGCAGAAAACAGCTAAAAATTTCCTTTTATTAAATGCTGACTAATCGCTCAATACTTTTAATGCTAGCAGCAAGTTTCAATTATCTTATCAGAAAATTTCAAAAAATTTTTTTTTTGTGGTAAATGAACCAATACTAAATTAAGAACTTGAAATTCAAATGTTTTTATTTCGGTACTTTAACTTTTAATAAACTGATCAATAAAACAAAATCTTTGTTTATTGGTTGCAAAATTGATGTTGACTTATGTTTCGGGCGAAAACAGTTTACCCAAATTTGATCTACAATGTGTTTCCAAACTAAAGGTTTCGGACATATAGAAAGTTCATTAAGTTAATTTAAGAAAATCGGTTCATCTGAAACATTGATGTTGACGTTCCTATTTGTATGAAAAACGATGTTTTCATGTCATGTAAAAAAGTAATTTTTTAATAATATTAGTATACCCATTTTCAATATTGTATTTTTATTTACCCGTCTTTCACTCTATATTTTCAAAATTTTTAATTTTAATGATCAATATAAAAGTTAGTTATTAAAAAGTAATATCAAAATAGATAGATTGATTTAATTTATAAATATAACTTTAAAACAATAAAATAAATATGAACATAAATAAAATAATATAGATAAATAAGTATATATATATAAAGCATAATTATATTCTAATTATATTTAACAATTTTTTTTTTGTTTCAGAGTCTATAGTTTCTTTATCCATAAATTTCTTTACTTCATTAACTTCAGCATAGTAATAACTACAAAATATAAAATTATGGTTTAAACAAAAAATACAAAAATTATTTCAAGAAAATAAGTAATTACATTGTTTCTGGAAACCATGATTTCCACCGTCGTTTTTGATTCGGAAGAAAATAGAATAATTCAATTTCTTTAAGAATCTATAATAATACAGAGTACTGTTAATAGAGTATCCAATACATTAAGCAAACTACATTTTTACTAACCTCTGCTTTTTGTGCTATATAATTTAGCCGATCATTATCTGCTTCAATTGCCATATTTAATAATCCAATCAACAAGTTCATGAGAAATATGACAATAATAAATGAATATAGAAGCATTAAAATAATCATTATTATATTATCTTTCGGCGACCATTTATTAAATATACTTCCATCTCCTATATATTTTTTAAAGGCAGAATATTAATAAATTTTAAATAATTCAAAAAATTATAAAATTACATACCTGTTAGGAAAATACTCATTGCTAAAAGAGAATTAGCATAATTTGAAAATAAATTGGTATAATTATCGGGAACTTTGTATATGGTCATATTTTTGTTAATATTCCCATCCCTATCAACTTGATAATATTTATCTGTTAGACTCCAAGGATTATTTGGTTCTGTTAAATTACCTAAATTATCCTCAGAAAAATAAGAAGTGGGTCCTAATAAAATCATAAATGCGTGTGCAAAGCTTAATGTAATAAGAAATAAAATCAAAAGAAATGAAGAAATTTTGCGAGCGACACCAAGTATTATAGCAAAATAAACCCCAAATGGTTCAAATGCTCGGAGAAAAAGTATAAATTTCATTTCAAGTATAAGACATGAAATTGAATATAAGGAAGGATTAATCACTCCATTTTTGTACCAAATAATTGATGTAACAGTAGGTAATAAATAGGCACCTAAGTCTAAATTTTAAATAATAAATAAATTAAGAATATTACAATGAGGCAAATTTATAATAATTAATACTTACCAATAAAATTCCAAAAATTTAGTAACCATCTATAAGGATTCCAGATAAATTGACGAAATTCAAATAAAAGATGAAAACAGCCCAAAAATATGGACATTAATAAGAAGTAATTTCTAGTCTCTTCATCTTCACTTGAAGCTACTATAAAGCTATAAAGAAAAATAGTATATATTAACCAAATTGTTATATAATAATATTTTCCATATACTCTCCATTTAAAATTAATTAAAGCTTTTCCATTCCAAGTTTTATAAAATTCATTATTTGCTTTGATAAAAGGATTTGATTGAGGTATTAAAAAATCAAAAAGAGGAATAGACCATTCAGGTAATTTTTTATAAGAAAATGTAGAATATGAATAAGGATATGAAGTATAGTAGGGAAACGGAATTAAGAATGAAAGTGTCGGTTTTGTAGGTTTGCTTCGTTGAATAAGAATCATACACATCATTATAATACTAAATGTTATTGGATAAGTAAATATCGAAAATGATATATCAATTATTGAATAATAAGAATAATAATTAATTATAAATATAATAAGTAAAGATCGTAAAATGTATTTAAATTTTTTTCCAAATTTTCTATATAAAATAAAAATAATTATCAATGAACCAAATAAATCACCTGAAAATGCTAAATCGAAAGTTGCCAATAACGATAATAGAAACACAAAAGAATTATTTTTACTCAGTAACGGTAAATACTTATTAAAAATAAAATATAAAATAATTACAGATATACGCGGTAAAATTAATATCATTAACAAATCTTCTTGTTCATAAATTAAAGTTATTAAGGTAATAATGGTTGTGTATAAAAATAATAAAAAATCTTTAGGCATTCTGAATAATAAAGCTAATTTTCTTTTTCGATAGATTATTTTATAATAAATAAAAATAAATATAAGTAGTGGGATATATAAAATCCAATACATTATACCAATTAAGCCCACTTGCGAAGTTATAAGTAGTATAACAAAATTATGTAATGTTATGAGAATTGGAATTGTCCAAAACTTAATTAATTCTTTATATTCTTCATAATGATAAGGTATTGAAGTTCTTATGATTTCTAATTGTTTGCAGAGAGAATAATGATGATCAACTTTTTTATAACTAATCTCTTGATTTAAAGGGTCTAATATTAAATTTGTTTCATCATAATATTTTAAAATATAATCGTAATATTTGTCCTTTAAGTATAGAAAATTATTGCACACTATTGATAATATATAAAAGTTACTTTTCGGATTTTCTTTAAAATGTCTAATAGTTGTGTTATAAATTATCTTATTAAATAAATATTATTTTGTTTGATCGCCGATTTAAATATCTTTTCTCCATATAGCATAAAATAATATTTTGTATTCAATAAATAATCAATAAATGACTTTTTTGATTCATTTTCTGTTGGTTTAGCAATGCATTTAATTTCTAAAGTGTTTAATTCGCGATTATCATACAGACTTAATATAACATTTCGCAGAATCATCACATTTACAGGGATAATATCGTTTACATTTGTCTCAAAATACTCATCAACAACCTTCATTTTATCCTGGATTAAAGAATATTTTTGATCTATATCCATAAATATATTCTCATTATAGTCATTGTTAGAATCATTCATATTTTCATCAAATATTGATTTTCTCCAATCATGATTTGCTATATTATAAATATAAGGTTTGTCTGGTGATACTATAAAAATGCATTTGTCCTTAAATTCGATATGAATACTTTTATCGAGATCTCCAAATTCTACTAATTTATTGCAAATAATTGAACCTTTTAGATTTGATTTCCAAAAATAAATATTAATAGTTTTATTATATAATGTAATCATGAATTCATCATTATTGCCGGCGAATTCAAATTCTTGACAATCTTATAGACAAAATAAAATAATTGTTAATTAGAAGTATAAAAGTTCAATTAAAGTAATTCATACATACTTGGATCATTAATATTTCCAATTGGAAAATTTATGTGGTCTAAGTTTTTGGAATATATATAATGCTCATCAACTATTTTCATAATAATAAACTTTTTTGAGAATTTGAATTTCACTTGATCAATATTTAGATTATTTTCCTGTATAATACAATTATCATATTAATATTATTTCAATATATATCAAACAAATTTTACAATAAAGAATCATATACGTACAAAAAGCGAAAACTTCTGAAGTTGGAAAGTAGTTAAATCTAGTAGAAAAATTAAACCATATGATATCATCCAAATCCTATCGCTTTTAAAACCTCCAAATCTTATATCTTTTTCATTAAAAAGATAAAAAGCCTTGCGAGCCAAATTTTTTTTTTTTGTATATTCATAAATCAAAACTGCAGGATTTATTAAAGCGCTGCTATTGCTCTGAAATGTTACTATATTCCCATCTTCAAGAAAATTCGTATGACTGTAGTCACAAAGTTCATCTTCAATGTTAAAATCTTTGTTATTTTTCAAATCGTGGAATTTTGCTAATAATGATACGAAAAGTTAATCAATGTAAAATTTTTTTGTCTTTTATTTAATAATAAATTCAAATCTTACCTAGAGCTTCATCAGTATTATCATACAAAATGATCTTGTTATCAGAGACCTTGAAATTTTTAATGCCCTTACATTTATATGGCTTGGTTTCTGTATCTAAACTAAGATTGAAAGGTTCTGTACGTTTATTGACAAGCCATCCGACTAATGATTCATCTTCTTGACTATATGTCAAAAGATAATTTGATTGTGATGATATTGCTACTTTAGATATTGGTTTATTCTTGTGTGGTAAAGTTGAAATAGAATTCTGATGTGAATTAGATAAGGAATCATTGATGTTTATGCTTATATGATTCCGAGACATTGTTTGTTTATTTGCAGAGAATTTCAATTGTTAAGAAATAGGAAATGAATAATGGGAAGATGAGAAAACGAATATGAAAAAAAGATTTAAATAATATAATGGAGATCATATAACGAGATAAAAAAAGATCTGCCCTCGGAAGTAATAGACCAAGCCACATAGATTTGTAACCCGCTTTGTCTCACTATTTAAGCAGTTATTTAAAGCTGAAGAGTCATTACTGGTTCAAACTAAAGATTGAATAGCACAGATGAGACTTATAATATATCAACTTAGAGGAGCCCGCCCGGCCCGGACATAAAACGTGAAAAACTTGCTAGTTCCGTTTTATTTTTATACTAAGGTAGAGTTGTAACTAGCTTAAAAATACTTAACCGTTAAAAAAAGTTAAAATGTTTTTTCAACCGGTTAATTGTTGCATAACCAGAATCTTAATTCATGTCAGAGTTAAAATTAAAATTTTAAGCGGTTAAAGAAAATTTTAACAGGTTAACCTCTTAACCGGTTAAAAATTTATCGGTTCCAACCTTTAAAATAGGAAAACCTGGCGTCAATAATCATCCGCCAACACCGCCTCCACTCACTGCATAATCGACCAAAAAGATCGTACCCGAATATAAAATTATATTAAAAAAATAATTCAAAACCTTCCTCATTAAGTGTAATTGAAATAAATTAGCTAAAAAAAAGATCAATAAAGCTTTATCTTTTTTATTATTGGTCTAACAAGATTTAAGTTAAAAGCATATTTTCGAACGAAATATCAAAATTCTTAAATAAATTGATGGTACAATCAGCCCCAGCCCCAAGTAAAATTTTTTAAATATGAATATAATATTATAGTACGGTACGATCATTTATTTTGGAAAACTACCGTAATGATCAGACAGGGAGGAGGAAACCGGTACGGTACAATTGTAGAAAGTACCGTTCCGTATTTGGAAAATCGTACATTACTGAGCCGAACCGTACGTACCGGTTTAATATGGTTGGTTCAAAAGTATATACTTTCGTGTAACATTATCTTTGAAAAAATTTTTGCGCTTTTAAATAAATTTAAAATGAATCAAATATTTATATTTTATATTTTATGCATTTTTAAAATTAAAGAACAGAGTATATATTTAAAATAATAAAAATGATTAAATAATAAATCAAAATATAATGAATTTATTAATATTATATTGTAATTGTAAAGTACTAGTTTCAAAAGTTTATTAAGTTTTAGTTTTTTTGAATTTATGTCCAAACCATACAAGCATTAGTTTCACTGAAAATTTTACCAAAAAATCGCGATACATGCTCCATATTCCCATACCAGTTTCTTAGGCATTTTCGTTTGACAAAATTGTTCAAATGCCGTTTTGAATGTCAAAAACAAAGCTCGTTTTAGTATGATTAAAAAAATCCATAGCTTCATAACCATTCAAGCTGGGCTTATAAAAACTAATATGAAAGTATTAACGTACGCTTCTTGACATATTTAATGATCTTGAAAGTAAAAAAAAAATTTAATTAGTTAAAAAAATAAAATCAATGTAAAAAGTATTTTTACCTGCTGAACAGGCTTACTTAAGCATAGTTTGATAAAATTTCGTATTGAATTTTTTATACTACGAAATTCACGTTTATTAAGAAATTACTTGTGAAAATACACACATCTTTTTGATAATATTCTACAACTTAAGTCATAAACTAATGTTGAAATATTTATTAGCTTTATTGATTAAAAACAAATTATTTAATCATGTAAAGGGAAATAAATAAAAGAGATAAAGGATTTATTAAGACAATATTGTTTCACTAATTTGAATAACAAATCTTTGATTTATGGATATCAATAACGAATTGAGATACAATACAGATTTCTTAATTGATTTTGAACTATTTTTCCTTCCCTGGGCTTTGTTACGGCATTCCTTAAATATATCAATGTAGTGACGGATGTACAGTGGTCCAACAGAATTGACGTAGATTGGATCGTCAGTGCCGTGATGATCAAATTTTGGTGCAGTGGGTAATAATTATCATTGCAACACTTTCTAAATATGAAGTATGGTATGGAAAGTCTTAAACACTTCTTAAGGATGATTAAGTCGACTGAAAACTGAAATTAATTATTAGTACCAGCTGTTTAAGGAACTTGTAAATCAGGAGTTACTTAATCCGTTCTATTTATCCATTTGTAAAATGAATTTATTTATTGCATTGTTCGATTATATTTTAACAATTTGCTTTGTCAATTCAATAATTATTTAATATGTTAAATTATATTTCTTCTAGTTCTATTGTGATTTCAAGGTTTATTCAACGATCTTTAATGTGAAAATGAGACTGTATTTTCATCAGATTACTTTAAATTACTTTTACATATTAGATTATTACCATACGATTTTAACTTTACCCTCTAAAAAGAAAGTTTATTCGTAACTTTATTTTTATATCTAATGCGCCAAAGTAACCACCATAAAAATAATTTTTTTTTAGAAAATTTCTGTTGCTATTTATGGTTATTTGATATAGTTCATATTTAACCGGGAGGTCATATAGGCATATTTATCTTTACCCCGAGATAAAGTGTAGGAAATATCTTGGTCTCATGGTAATCAAATATTTCAGATGCAAAATTCACTTTTAATAAAATAAACTATGTAATGCAATTATGAATAAATGCATTTTCAAAATATATTTTTTCAAATCGAAATTAAGACCGCAATGGTACGAATCGTTAATTCTGCTCATTGTTCTCATTATCTGAAATAACATCTTTTTTTTTTTAAAGTACTTTGAGAGAACTAATATACTTCACTATTATTCTAAAAATAATTTCAAGTAATATAAACATTAAAGTAATTACAAAAGCAAAATACATTTACTTTCTATGTCCATCTTAGAAATTACCCTGAAACTATAATCTTCATTGTGAAAGAAGGTATGGGCGCTTTGCAGTAGAAAGGTACAAATTCTAAAAAAATTTTTTTTGAGTTAATATTAAATCTGAATTTAACATATAAAAAAAATTAAATTTTTTTGTAGTTTCGTACTTTCTTCAAAAAGTCATTATAAATTCATGATATTCCTATCCTGGCTTATATAATGTGCGAGTAATTTTATAAGAATGGTATTGTCTTTGAAGATATGGGAACATACTTTTCATTAATCTAATGGATCAAAGGATGTAAATCTTCAACAGTATTATCGTTATTGACAAATCGTATGATGTGTTTCACAAGTATTATACCGAGATTGTCTAGTTGTATTGTACTTTTAATGATGAATTTTCATCAGAATTTATTATCAATAAAATAACATAAGATATCATTATAAATTAATATAGATAATTCATCTACGTCTAAAAATTTTATTGTAACTAAAAATAAAAATTACTTTGTCATTTGTTCCTAAAACAACCTTCGAAATTAATTTAATTCATGTGCAGTAAAAAATTTTTTCTTACCCGCCGATCCTTTTTTGGCGCAAACCGTCAGATGACCTCGATTTCACCAAATATAATATGTATGTTACCAAATATATGTTATTTTTACACTCTTCAAAAACAAATTTACAATTTTTTTTAAAAAAAAAAAAAATGTCTGCACAATTTTTTCCCAAGTTAAGCCAAAATTATATTGACATTTTAGATGATGAAGAATATTATGACATTACAATCGAAGTTGGCAAGGATCCGAATGTGAAAATATTTCGTGCTCATATGAACATATTGTGTTATCGTTCTCCTTATTTACGTCGAATGTTGGCTTCTAATAAAAAGAATAATGATGACGCCCTAGTTCATATCAAATTGCCAAATATTTTACCAGAAAATTTTCAAGTTATTTTGAAGTAAGTATACTGTATATCTAAAATGAAGCTAAGATCAATTATCAATTATATTTCGTCATCTTAAAAATTTTTTTGATGTAGGTATATTTATGGTGGAATTATATCATTAAATGAACAAGATACTTCAGTTTTTTTGAAAGTATTGGCTGCTGCTGAAGAGCTTCTTCTTCAGGAACTGGTTGATTATTTACAAAATTATTTAATTGAAAACAAATCTGAATGGATGAAACAACACTTTGATCTCACTCATAGAATAAGTTTTCAATTTAATTCTTTGTCAAAACTTCAAGTATTTTGTACAGATTTTATGGCTAAATCACCTGAAAAAATATTTCAATTACTTGATTTTACATCACTTCCTGAAAAGTCTTTGATCTCACTTATCAAAAGAGATGAATTACAAATGAAGGAAATTGAAGTTTGGGAACATGTATTAAGATGGGGACTGGAAAAAAATCCTACGCTTATACCTGATCCTTCAACTTGGTCGGATGAAGATTTCAAAATGATGAAGAGTACTTTACAATATTGTTTGCCCTTGATTAGATTTTTTAGTTTATCTTCCGAGGATTTCCTTGAAAAAGTTCGTCCGTATAAAAAGATTTTAAGTCCCCAACTTTATGAAGATTTGTTAAAATCTTATTTGAATCCTAATAGTGAACCAAGTGATAATATTTTATTGCCTAGGAATCGAAAAATTGATATTATTGATTCAAAAATTGTTAATTTAAATATTGTATCTTTTATTTCAAGATGGATCGATAAATTAGAAACTAAAAGCAAATTCACTTATACTAGAGAGTTGTATTTACCATACAGTTTTAAATTATTATTTAGAGCAAGTAGGGATGGACTCAATTCCAACAAGTTTCATGAATTATGTGATAATATACCTAACACCGTTACATTCGTCAAAGTAAAAGGTACAGGTAAAATCGTTGGTGGATTTAATCCTTTAGTATGGGATAAAACAAGTGAATATGTACAAACCAAAGATAGTTTTATATTTTCTTTTAAGAATAAGGATAGTCTTAAAGATACAACTTTGAGCCGTGTAAAGAATATAAGCAAAGCAATATATTGTTTTTGTGGTAATGGACCATCGTTTGGTGAAGGTGATCTTCGAATAACAAATAGATACGGCCATTATCCTATTATTAAAATTAATTATATTAATTATTGCAGACTAAATAGTTATGAAGAGAGTATAAGTTCAGATGAAAATTTTTTTATAAAAGATTATGAAGTATATCAAATATTAAAAGAAATATTATAATATATTTATATAGAAATATTTTTTGTTTATCAAAATTCCTGGTTAAATCTGACGACTCATGAATCATATTTACTTTAATTTTGAATTATTAATTTTAAAAAATTTTTAATCATATTAAATAATATACGTTTTTAGTATCGGATGTCTTGCAACGTTCAATAATGAGGCGTTCTTTTATTGAAATTTTTTATCAATAATAAATTTTGAACTTAAAAATATCAATTTAAAATTAAAATAATATATTTATTTTTTAAAATGATTTTACCTATAATTTACATTTTGATTTTGAGATTTCTAAGAATCCCGTAATTCTAAACGTTAGTTTAATGACACACATCTCTTCTACTGGTATTAATACTCGTCTATTTCCAAACACCCAGCGTAATCTGTAGCTTACCAATTTGAAAAATAAGTTAAAATTTATCTATCATTTGATTCAGATTTAAAAAGAATCTTTTATAATGTGCTTTCTTCGCTTTCTTCTTTTCAGCAATGTTCGAAGTGAATAAGATTTTCAAATATTGTATTTTATACTAGTAAGGTGTCAAAAAAAAATTATGTATATTCAACTTTACCTTTGAAATAGAGTATTTGTTCTTATTCTTTCCTTTTCCTTCTCGGAGGGAGCAAGAATTATCAGTCAGAATCTTTAATATAAAAATAGGAAGCGTTAATAAATAAATTATTAATTATAAATGATCGGATTTATGCGGAATTTAGTTAACAAATTTTTTGTCCTTTTGTCCTTTAAATGTATTAGATAAATGTTATATTTATTAAATGTAATTATTTACCTCTTATTTTTTGATTCAGATTCTTCATTAGGTTCTTTTGAAAATACTTAATTTTCTAAACAATATAATAATTTGAGACCAATTAAAGTTTACCTTATAGAAATAGCTACTCCAAATTGTTGAATTCTATTTTGGTTATCAAATTTTATCATTGGATAATATTAATAAAAACTTTAAAGTTCTCTTCTATTTCGCTTATGACTAAATGAGATAGAACTACAAATTCTAAATTTAGATTAATGTGCTTAATTTTGTATCTTTTATCAAATTATTCGGCTTGATAATAAATGTCATACTGTCTCTTATGAATCGTTTTTGCAATGCACGATTTTAGTTGCCGCGCGATTGCTAATCATTGACAATTAATTGTAATTTAACAATAATACCAATTTTCTAATATTTGAATTTTACATAACGTTACAACAAAATTCTGCTTATCTTCATACTATTTTCATAAATTTGCATTATTAAATCCTGAAATTTCAAGTTTTTAGCTTCGTTAAAGTTATACGTTTTCAACTGTTTGAGATAGTGACCTGGTTGTTTACATTCTGAAGGATTTTTATTTCATATTAAAATTTTACTATTCTCACGGACTGTTATACATGACGTGGCTAAAATTTAGTTCTGCCGTCATCAGGGCAATGAAATGACATGTTATGTTAATCTACTAATCATTGATAGTTACCTATAATTATACATTTTTATGTGGTTAAATTGATTTGTACAACCATCATCTTTTGTTTAAATAAAGATTTATTTACACAGGGTATATGATTCCTTATCATTTCAACTTTTGAGTTCAACAACTTTGAATATGGCACAGTATGTAAAATTTCATTTAAATTTTTTTCTAATGTAATCTAATTAATTGTATCCAACATTCTTTTATTCAATTTGTAAAGAACCCCCGCCTGGAACAAACTACAATCAGGTAACGAATATCTATTGATTAAATAAATCCAAAAAGCGACATTGGAGGAAATCTTAGCTTAACAGCTTCGTCATTTTTAACTTTTGGAAACAGGTGCTCCTGTCTATCAAACAAATGATGGACTTGGTTTATCATCATATTTTACACCTGCTCCCCGATTTGGATTTGGTGTTACAACTGTATCTTCCAGAATTGAAACCGGACTTACGAGTTTTAATCCTTCAAATTTAGCAGTACATCGGTACGTTGTTAAAGAATAATTATTATTTTTTAGTATGATATATACTTTTTTTGAAAGTCTTATGTCATAAAGAGAAATAGTTTGTTTTCTTATTTATTTATAATTTAGAAAAAATTAAAAATAACTATTTAAATTAATTTTAGGGGACAGCTGGCAGCTAATATCACAATGGCAACAAAATTTTCTGATCTCACTGAGCAAGATCAAAATTCAATTATTGACATAGAGTATCCTTTAATATGAAAAAATTCTACTCTATCTGCAATAAGAGTTTAGTTTTTATTATTTTATTCTTAAAATAATTTCAGGCAATACATTCAAAATCAGAAATCAATAATGACAAATATCGAGTCCACTCACATATTGAACTTACATGAATATGTGAATAAAATTACTGATGAATCTCGAGCATTATTTCAGGTTTACATTAATATTCATTGAGAAAGTTTTGCTTGGATTATTCATTGTGTAACAATAATTGATTTCCATGAACTTAAAACCGTACCGTGTAGAAGATGAACACTTTCAAGAATGAACTACAAACTGTTCATAATCAATTAAACGAGCGATCAAAGGATCTAGAGGATCAAATCCCAATTGTTGATATTGGTAAACGTATTTACGAGGAGGCTTCTAAAGGACTATCCGAAAATATTTTGCAACTTGGAGATAATGTATTTTTCAAGTATGAGACAAAGGCTTAATTTAGAGATACATCCTTAAGCTTTGTAATATTTAAAGATTTTAATCATGTTCATTTAATATTAATTTTTAGTTATTATTATGACCTTGTAAAATCTTTCGAAGAACGATTGAGACAATATTCTACATCAATTGAGGTTAATATTTCTTTCCTTTCTTATATTTAAGACTTTTATCTAGTTTTAAATCCTTTCTCATAATATAGGAAATAGATCGATATTTTTCTTCGTTGTTTCGACAAGGTAGTGAAATCGAGAGTAAGTTATCATTAAACTAAATTGGGAAATTATCAGAGGGTTTTAGCCAAATCTCCGTATAATGTGCTACGATATTAATATAGTATTCTGTTGATACAGATACAGATCTTGCCGCACTTAATGAAACATTGTTTTGCCAATATCAAAGTTTCATAACTATTACTGGAATGGTAGCAACATTACATGAAGAAATAGATAATCTTCGAAAAGAATATTCAAATTTTCGACGATTTCCTAGTTGTTCTAATTCATTTGAAGTACAAAAAGAGCAAAGTTTATTAATTTACAAATTTTCGCAAATAAGATTCGAGGGTGACTTGCTTCGATGAAGTAAGTTTGGTATAAAACTTCTAGTAGCTTAATTACCGGAATAAATTGCAATGTTAATTGAGTTTTATTGTATAATTTGTTTAATAATAGAAATTTGGCGTAATCAACAATTGTTGCAATAAATGAGAAATATTTCGGCCTTAATTTTAACTATTGTATTGCACTAATCGAATAACCAATTATCAAAATAATAAATAAAAAGTTACAATTGCTTTTCATAAAGGTTTTGTTTTTAAAAAGTTTAACGTCTCGCATCATTGAAATATTAGCAACTTTATAATTTTGTATCAATCAATTCAAATAAGTCTAGAAATTAAGAAGATAAAAGTATAATCATTCAATCGTACAAATTCAAATTCTACAGATCACTCGCTTGGTTTTATTTCAAACAATTTCATTTATATTGATAAAGCGTCAAAACTGCAAATAAAATATATTCAAATCCAAATCTTTGCGTAAGATTAATTTAAGTTATTGGTCAAGGAATAATACCAAATTTTGTGTCTTACTGTGTTCAGAAATGATCCGATTATTCAAGGAAATTCTTTGTCTTTTGGCATTTCGTAAGTGCATTAACACTGTTATATAATTTTAATTAAATGGGATAATAGCTTCATATGATCCAAAACGAGCCACAATAATAAAAATATAAAGGCATCGTTCTGGAAATATAAAGTGTTATTTAATTATTTATATGAAATTTCTCAATAAGACCGAAAATTTGCATAGAAATGTGAAATTAAGAAAGTAATTATAGTATTCATAAACGTTATTTTTGTTGATATATATAAATATTTATATTGCTAAAATGCTTAAAATCAAAATTTAATTGTAGTTTTGCAATTATTTTAAGTATTAATAATATATATCATTTATTTTTACCTCATGCCAAACTATATTAAACTTTCGTAAATATATTAAGAACTTATTAAATCCCGTCTAATTAAAGGTTTAGAATTTTCAAATATATTTCGTCTGGAAACTTTAAAATATTTGGTAATCCAGTCAGAGAAATTTTAATCAAATTTAATTAGCTAAAATTAGGGATGGAACATGGAACAATTGATATGTTAAATACACTAGTAAGAATGACCGGTTTGTATGTTAATGGCGACGCAGTACAGTAACCACGAGTTATATAGACATATAATATAAATAAAATAAATTAAAATTAATATTATTAAAACTAAAGTATCTGTCTTATAAAAAAAAATTAATTTGAACCAGATCGATTCGAGAGATCTTGTACATTAAACCGGCAAACATTTCAGCTACAATTATTTTACCGACATTCGTTTTTCCTAAAGGACATAACATACAACAGATAATTTTATTATATTTATTTAAAAGTTATTGATAAATATATTTATCGCTTAAAATTATTTTACTTGATCTAATAAAATTAAAATTTTTTGTATGTTTTATTTTCTTAGCTTGTCAAATTATTGCATAGTTACAGTCATTGAAAATTTATTTCAATCAATCAACAAGTTTGACAATCCTTTGGGCGATTTTTTTTCTATAAATGTTCAAAGAAGTATGAGATAATTAAAAATTTAATTAATGTAATTAATATGTACAATTTCGTTCTATTTTCGATATAATAAATATTTTAAATTTTGCAATAAATATTGGGAAGATTAATCATTTTATTAAAACATTATAATGTGTCTCTATTAAATTACATATTAATTTCATGTATAAACTTTAATTTACAAATTTATTTGGATAGATTTAAACATAATTCATGACATAAATAAATTACAATTCCGATTTACCTATAAAGTTAAGGAAAAGAAATCTACATTTAATGTTTAGCTGAATTTATGTTACTTTTATGGTGATTAACATCTATACACGACAAAATATTAAGTGCTTTTAAAATTTTATGTTAAAAATACTTAATAAAGAGTAGATTGATAAAACAATAAGTTATAATATAAAATTCAATTAATTATCAAAAATGAAACTAACTGATTATACTTGAGCGGTATGAAAATAGTATTAAATGCTATTGTAAGTTATTTAATAAGATAGATGAACAAAGTCGTTTAAGTTGTTGTTCGAGATGGATTATCATACTGATTTTTTTGACTCATAAAAGTGCATTAAAAGAAGTATTATTAAAAGTTAAGCATAAATGTTTCATATATCAAAGTTTCATTGTGAACTGATTTATATTGAACGATATTGGAGTATGTAAAAAAGTATACTTAAAAAAAGCTTTGTTCAGGATTGCAACTACAGCCTTGGAATCTTTTTTATTGTTCTATTTTAAAATTTGTAGTTATGAAAATATTCAGCATTTGGATTATATTTTATAATAATTTGCATAATTTACTATGAAATTTATGTTCAACTTGTATAAAAATTCAAACATTATCTTTTTTTTTTCTTTTCCGAAAGCAACCATTGAATAATTTTATATGTTTGTTTCTTTTCATTTGACAATACGGTTTTTCTTGCATAGATTTAATTGATTTTACAATATTAATTTTAGGATCATTTGAATTTGGTCAGATTATTTATTGATATATATATTTTTGTTTTTTTTTTAAAAAAAAAAAATAATAATTTAATGTAATTAACCTAATCGATGTTCTTTTTAAAGTAAATTCATAATTTGTTTTTAAATCTAATTATTATACAGCCTTGTCTGTAGAAAAAAAAAATTCTGTCGAGCCTAAATAATTATTAAAGTTAATAGAATTGGTACTACTAATTAAACCACTTTATGTAACTATTTCTGTCAAAATCTTAATTTTGCAAGGAAAATTTATTGAAATCTCTTCTCTATTAAAAAGAATTTCTAAATGATTTAAGAGGATTTGATCAAACTACAATCATTGCTTCATAAATGGGTCAAAAAATCGATATTATATATGTTAAAACTTGATGCCATTTATTTATATAATTTTCATAAAAAAAATATTTACTATTAGAATAAACTTCTTGTAATCATTAAAGCAAAAAATTTTGAATGGAGCAAAATAGCTATGAAAAGTTTTAACAGAATGTGTTATTATTGGAGTACCTTATTTCCGGATTCCCGATTTAGAATGGTGGAGCATAATTCGGAGCGTCGAGGTTTGGATTACTGGAAAGTAGTTCTTCCTTCGGAAGGATCAACTTTTAAACAAGCAGCAGAAGCATGGAATAATTAAAAGTGGAGGAATCATGGTAAGAAAGATCCAATATGAAGCAGGTGGTGCAGGTGGTTTAACTGGATAGATCTTTTGAGTAACAATAACTCGAAAAACCGTATTATCGTAATCACTTTCGAGAGTTATGATATATTTCTCCGTCAAATAAGGACCATGAATCTCATATATGGGAGAGCCAATCGTTGGAACCGACCAGGAGATAACAAAACTGGTAAACGTGTCGTCATTCATGTAATATAAGGCAAAACCTTTCACCCCACCGAGAAATCTACTTGTAACACTAGAATACGCCTCTGCATGACCTTTTTCAAGAGGGTAGAATTGTGGTTCACAGCTAACGTTGTAATAGTAGTTGGTGTTGGTGTTGGTATTGATGTTGGTATTGTAATCATGAGATGTAACCCAACGACCACTTTCAAGACTGGCAGAAATCAGTTCAATACGATAACGACTACGATTAACGAGAACAATTGTAGCGACACGAGAGTGGTGTTCCAAAGCAAATTTACGTGCTAGAAAAGGACAACACTCTGCACTAGATCCGTCTTGACAATAAAATGGTACAATATCTTTTTCAAATAAAGGAGTTTTCTTCCCATTGAAAAAATCAATATTTTTCTCAGGCAATAAAGTGGCAACGATTTCTTGTTCATTTAAAGGGGCAACTTTTTGTTCAATCAGGGGAATGGAATGAATAAACGTTATTTGAAATAACTGAATAAGAAAGATATTGATTATGATAAATAGTGATTTAAATGACATCATGAAAATTAAATTTTCGGAAAATTGAAAATTATAAACTACTTATAACGTATAATCCGAAATATTTCCGAACAATACTTCTGAATAGAAGTTGCACTTAACAATGGTCGTATAAGTTTGAATATAAAAATTTTGGAAACGTTACGTTAATGCACATTAAAAAAAAAAAAAAAAATTTTCTAATTAAAAATGGCAACGGGGAAGAAATTAGAAATTGGTTTTAAATGATGGGATGGGGTATTTTGTGTATTTGTAATTTGTGAAACTTACCTTACAAGTAAGTTAATTGTACTACGTTGAAATTTTTTTATTATATTTGGTGGATCGGCGATTAAACTTCATAACACAAAATTTTTATTTTTTTAGTACAATGCGTGAAATGCATGGTGAAAGGCATGGAGGAATGATTTAAAATCGAGAAAATAATTTACGAGATGAATATTATACTGAATCTCAATTGCAATCTTAAAGTCGCTAATAATAAATGATTATTTTTTATTGCCGTTTCGCGCCAAACACACACATATGCTATCATGTGATATCGAAGTGTCATGACGTTCTAACTTGATTAAATTATAAATGAAATTTTATTTGATTGATTATTCAACTTTGTTAATAAAACTTACTTTCAAAAGAAGTCTAATTTTTTATTGCACTAACTTTCTGCTATATCTGCAAGGTCGTGGATATACTTTTTGTATTTACTATCATCAAATGTTATTGATCGAAGAAATTTATGGATGCTCCCATTTTTTTGTTTTTGTTAAGAAGTTTGAAGCAATGCATTAAGTATGTACATAGACCATTTCATAATATATTACGTCCGCTTTCTTAGATATAATTTGAAAGCTTAGATAGAACCATCTGAGAATCATACGGTGCATTTTCAGATGGAAGTAATTTTCGTGGTATTGCAAGCACACTGTTAGCTGTAAAATTAACATTATTATAAGATCATCAAAATTGATCTACAAATTATTATTTGACTTAGTTGACAAATATGACAAATTGGTCATATTTGACCGATCTACCATATTTATCATATTTATCATATTTGTCAGATTTGTCATATTTGTTATATTTATCTTATTTATTATATTGGACATATTTATCTTATTATATTACTATTAGTTTATTTTATATAAATAGTATGTATTTGTTCTTGAGTTGAAGTATAACTTAAGATAGAGATTTGTAAATAAACTAAGAATTAACTAATTATCTTCAAAATATAAATATCAATAAAGACGATCTGACCCTTCAATTAATTAAATTCGTGTATATTTCTTTCATAGTTTAGACGTAATTAAACTCCCTGTTAGCAAATAAAATTGTTAACTTAACGATGAACAGTTTAAGCTTAACAATGCTAAAGTTGATAATCAGTTGTAAAATTATAGATTTGTTCAAATTCGATGAGTTTCTTTTCGGCTATTGTTATTTAATTTACCATCTTTTTTTGAGCCAATGCATTTACTGAAATCTCTGATTCAGAATCTGCTGAACGATTAACAAGAGGAGTTGAATCTGTAATTGGATTTTTTCTAGGTACAGGACGTTTTGGTCTCAAAGTTTGTATATTGTATAGATTAAATGGAGTAGCAAAATAATTTTTAATGATATCATCAATTTCAGTTTCGTTCTTAGATTTAATCTTGTTCCATTCTTATACAGCTTCATGACAAGTATTAACACGGTTAGGAGTACTATTTCTTATCTTAACTATAATGCTGTATACATAGGCGTTTGTGAAATTTTGATACTTATTTGGTTTCTTGTTAAATCTAGGGTTAAAAAAAAGGTCTGATGATTCATTTTACTTAAATACAATATTGATTTATTTTTGTTTTATGAAAAAATTTCTTTGCTGTGAAAGTATGAAAAAAATTGAACGTATTCAAAACTAGTTTTTTTTTAAATGCGAAAACCTCTTTCTTATGTAGCAATGTGCATAATTGTCATAGCGCATGAATATTATTAGTATGCAATATAATAGAATACTAATTTTTAGAATACAATTTAGAACACTTTATTTTATAATAATAAAGAATTTGATTAATTTGACTTTTCATTTGATGCATGATTCTATAAAAGGTAAATAATCTGCATACACATTGTAGAGTCAACAATTTCATTAATTAATGCGTAGCAATACAAAAGAAAATGATCAACAATATATAGTAAAAATTACAAGTAAAAGTTATATGATAAAAGAAGGAATAATCATGTTATTAAGAAAAAGTATAATACTTGGATAAATTATGGACTGAAAAGGAAGATTACACAAGACAGATAAATCACGAAATAAAATGATTCAGATAAGTTAGTTATTAAAGGAAAGAGGATAATTAATTAATCGAATAGAAGGTCAAGGAAAAAGAATAATTAATTAACCGAATGGAGGGTCTTATAAAAAGACAGAAAAATATTTGAAAATAACAAATTGAAGAAGTTACATGATATGCAAGAAGGTTATACAAAAGGCACATTTATTAGAAATGACAAACTGGACCACACAAAAGTTTGTATAACATAAAGGTTACATATAACATCATAAACGAAAGGAAATCAGAAGAAGAATGAAAGTTAGTAGTAATACGAAATATGAAAGAAAGACAGAAGTACGGAAAAGCAAGAAGGAAAAATTATTATTAAAACATTAAATAATTATAAGGAAAACAAATGAGAATTAATATAACAGAAGTAAGAATAATATAACGGAAGTAAAAGTAATATAACGGAAGTATGAATTAATACAACGAAATGAAATTAAATAGTAAACAGTAAACAATAAATAGTAAACAAATACAAATACAGAATTTAGTAATAAACAACAGAATATTAGGAATAATAGTAAAAATAGAAATCTTAAAATAGAAAATCATGTAGTAAAAATCATGTAATGAATATTAATAAGTGAATTTTATTATATATAGGCTTAAGAGTATCTTCTAGGACAGTAGATAGAAAAAAAAAATTATCCAAAAAACTCCTAGTAAAATTTCCAAGAAATTAATTTTAATAAATAAACTTTTAACACAAATAAAAAAATGAATACTTTTGTTTGAAATAATTAATTATTGAACAATAAATTATGGAAATAAATAAAGTTATTACACTTGTATATAAACTATGATTTTATAAAAATGTTAATGAAGTAATGTAGAAATGAAACTTATAAGGAATAATAAAAATACAACAGAAAGTTAAAGAATATTTGAACACAATGATACGAAGGAAAAATAAATAAAAGAATTAAAGGAGAATTTAAAGAATAATAATGAGAAGTAATATTCGGAAGACATTCTTAAGAAACATTCAGAAGATATTCAGAAGAAACATTTAGAAGACACATTCGGAAAAAATATAAAGAAGAAATATTTGGAAATAATATTCGTAAATAATATTTGGAAGAAATACTCAGAAGAAATAAAAATATATGATAGTTGGAATTAGATATAGAAAGAATAAAAAGAAGGAATAAAACAACTTAAAGAATAATTTGACGGAAGATTAGACAACAATAATATTGAAAAGAAATTATTAAAAGAAATTATCACTTAACGTGAAGGAAAAGATTCTCAGCAATTAAAAATTAATTTGTAAAATAAATCCTCTTGATGTCGAGTGGCAGAAACGATTAAGAAGGTACAAGCTATGTTGAAGTTTATTGAACTCAAAAATGCTATATATTTGTAAAACAAGGATTATGGTAACTACAACGTGATCAGAATATCTTACCTAGTAGTGGGGTAGATGCTTATAATAAAATTTTATTAGGTAATAAATGTCATTGCTAAAGATGAGAACTGTAATTAATATGTTGTAACTTTTAATGTTGCAACTTACGTTGCAATTAGTTTTAACCTATATA
>CAMKVN010000919.1:0-22393 GCA_946474995.1 Funneliformis geosporum
GTAGTTTTAGTAGAGTTTTAGTTTTAGTTTTAGTTTTAGTTTTGAAAATTCCTAAATAGTTTCGGATAGCAACATTATCTGGGAGCATAATTCTTAAAAAAAAACGCTCCTGAAATAAAATTCTTAAAGAAAAGCGTTCCAGAAGCAAATTTCTTAAAGAACAATGCTCCAGAAGTGAAATTCTTAAAGAAAAGCGCTCCAGAAGTGAAATTCTTAAAGAAAAGCGCTCTAGAAGCGAATTTCATAAAAAAAATGTTCCAGAAGCGTTTTCACTTCAAGAGAATCAATTTGGAGACGTTTCTCTTGAAGAAAACTATTTTGGAAACAATTCTCTGAAGGAAATCGCTTTTCAGAACTTTTCAATTACTCTGAAATAATTTTCGGATTTTTGTTAATGATGTAAGCCATATGAGTCAGCTCAGCTTGCCACATTTTGGACTTGAGCAAGTCAGCTCGTGAACTGAAATAATTCGACTCAGCTCGAGCTAATGGTAAGCCAGCTCAAGCTGGCTCATGCGGAGCTTTAAACATATAGAATAACATTTTATTATTAAAAAAAAAAATAAAATTATTATTTTAACAAAAATCTGCATTGACTTTTAGGATGAAATACATTATTAAAAAAATAAAAAATCTTATTTTTTAATAGTAAATACCTTTAACTTTTAGAGTAGATTATATTATTAAAAAATAAGAAAAACATTTTTTTAATAATAATATCATCTTCTACTTTCAGAATAGATTATATTAATAAAAATATAATATTTCAAATCTGAATCTGTCAGATTTAATCAAATCCAAATTCAAATCCAATCTGAATTTGATAAATTGAATCAAATCCAAATCTGAATCCAAATCTAATTCAAGTCTAATCTGTTAGATTCGGATTAGATTCAGATCAAATCTGATGTTTTACAGAATATTATTAAAGGATATAAATTATAAGCACTTAAATAAAGTTATTCAATAATTAAAAATATGTAAATATAAAATTTTATTATAATTGGATTAATAATTATAAAGTTATAAAATTTTTTTCATAATTATATTAACATATATCTGATTTGAAAACTTATTGTAACTTGTAATTTAAATTTTATAATTAATAAACAATAAAAATTTTAAAAAATTATTATATTAGAAAATAAGAACTATTATAAGTCCAAAACATATATTATATATTTTTAAATTAAAAGTTACATAATATAAATAAAAAAACCATGTAACTAATTTTTTTTTATCATGTATAGAAATATATTATTTTTCATTTCACTTTGAATAATTAATAATCTTTTATTTTTTTTTTGACTAAAATAATAAAATATAAAAATATATTAATGTTTTTTTTGTTTTTTTAAAAAAATATTAAACTAAAATTAATAATTGATTAGTTTCATATTAATTATATTACTTTTATAATTAAATTGAATTATTTTTATTTAAAATAAATATTGTTAAACTAGTAAAATAAAAAATTACTTTTTTAAACAAGTCAGATTAATTTACATATAACTGACCTGACTTAACTTATCTTGAAATCACATGATATATAGGTTATATTAATTTAGTTCAATTCAAATATATATTTAATTCAGATTAATTTTATGTTTAATCTGATCTGACCTTATTAAGTTAAGTTAATTCAATTACTCAACTTAATCTGATCTATTCAGATTTCTATTTAAAAGTATATTTAAAACAAATATAATTGTTGAAATTCATAAATGTTTTTAATAATATTAATAAACTTTAATATTTAATTGCATATATTCAAATTAACAACATTTATATGATTAAGAAATTCTTGAAATTGTATATTATTTTATTAATATAATCAAAAATAAAGAATTATATACAAAAAATTAGTAAGTAAAAATAGTTTATTTATATTTTGTTTATAAAATAATCTAATAATATCTTTTAAATTTATTTTTAATGATAATCATATACATGTAATCAAAATAAATTATTTTAGATATCTGAAATAGTTGAAATAACATCATCTTATCTAAAGATGGTTCCCATAATTATTTTTAAAATTTTTAACTAATTGCAACTTAAGTTACAACACTTTGAGTTACAACTATTTATGAATTTTTATATTAAAATAAATTTACAAGAAGTTGCAACCAAGTTGCAACTCAAATTGTAACTTATCGAGTTGCAACTTCTTAATTATGGTATTCATCTTTAATCTTATCACATTGTTAGTGATAGTTTTGTTATGATGCACGATACTGCGTTTAACCTAATTGATAAATGGTAATCATGTCAATCACGATTCTCAACTTTCTACTATTTCTCAGATTTCTCAGATTTCTTAGCTATCTCTAATTTCACATATTTCTTTATTATATTTAATTTCTTTATTTTTTTATATTTCTTTACTATCTTAAATATCTATTTCATATTGATGTATTTTATATAAATATCTTGTATTTCTACCTCAATAAATAGCAGAGTCGCTACCAATTCTCTAATAAAACAATAATATTTATCTCTGAAACTTATCTTTGCTCATAAAACTTAATTCATTCTTCTTTAAATCTATATCAATAAAGACGACCTGACCCTTCAATTAATTATTTGTGTTTATTTCTTCCATAATTTAGACGTACTTAAACTCCCTACTAGCAAATAATCTTTGTTAACTTAATGACAAACAGTTTAAGCTTAACAACATGATTTTTTATATATAAAAAAATCTAGAAAAAAAACAAAAAATATATAATTTTAGTCAATATCACTTTATTTTAATGAAAATTACTATTTAATTCTGTGCAGTAAGATTAATCCAATAAGCTAAATTTCATTGATTTCTAATTAGACATAATGAGATAATTATAATTAAATTATTAGCTAAAATTATAATTTAATTAATTTTACTTTAAATAAAGGTCTGAATTTCTGAATTTTTAAGATTAGTTGATTTGAAATTAATGATATTCAAATTTAGCAAAATAATAAAAGATTGTTTAATAAAAATAAAAATGATTTTGAAAGATATTTTGAGATAATATAATAATTAATAATTTATTTGAGTAAATATGAATAGATTATAAATAATTAACAGATTATTTGTTAATTATATATTTATTACATATTTAATTTTTATATAAATTAGGATATGCTGGAGAAATTAAAAGAAATTTATACTTATTGAAATGTTGAAATGCTAAAACTTTACTAAAATAATATTAAAATCTTTTAATTACTTATGATAAAATTATGGTAAAATGCTAAAACTATTATAATAAATACTAAAATTAGAGAAATTGTAATAAAACTATTAAATTTTCTAAAACTAATTGTAGAATTTTGGAAAGGTTTAGATAAGTATCTTTAAATATGATTTTAATAAAAATAAAGAATTTTATAAAGAATTTTATTAAAATAATTTATAAGTAAAATAGGTTAAAAAAAAATAGATAAATAGCTTCTAATAAATTATTAATTGTTTTACTAAGTTATTTAAGAAATCCTATATAGTTTTTATGCATTTTTTGTATTAAAAAAAAAACACTATAATTTTTGAATTGTATAGGATGGCAAAATGCGAAATAACCATAATACCTATATGTTTAAATTGTTAGCATATTTTTCTATAATATCTGAACTAGAAATCAACTAAATTTATTATTATAAATGGTATTTTTGTCTGCTTTACAAGTTTACTTTGAATGTTAAGAAAGGTGTTAATTTATCCATTTAGTAATATTAAATTTTCCATACATTTGTTACTCTCAAAATTTGACTGTGCCTAAAATTTGATTACTGTGGCATTAATGATTAATTTGCTATTATTTTTGACGTATCTGATAGAATTGACTTTTTCAGACCTTTATGAAAGTTCAGACTCTCAGAATGATGAAAGATATATATCAAAGTAATCATTTTTGATATAAAAAATCAATTAATTAAGCCTTTCTGTCATCCAAATCATAAGAATACTGATTTTTGCAAAGGGATCCTATAATAAAACTATGAAAAGAAAATTTGTTATAAAAGGTGGACTTTTTTTCCTTGTATTTTCAGTAGGATTTGAATTTAGATAGTTTTTCTATTCTCTTTAGGTCTATTACAGAGTGCTGGTAGAAGCAGTAATAGTTGTAATCCCTTGTATTTCCCTAATAAAATCCTTTTCCTTTTCTAACTTTAATGAGTAAAATATAAAGGCCGATCATCAATTTTGTATTATAGTATGTGAAAATCACTTGGTCAAATGATTTAAAATGATCGACGTTATTTTTACTTAATCTCTATTTGAGAAAAAAAATTTTTTTTTTTGGTTTATTTTTTTTCGACATGTAACGAAAAGGAAAGATAAGGAATGTTATATAATTCTTTATAACTAAAATATATAAAAATGTTCTTTTTTTTTGATTTTCATGATTTTTTCCTTATTAAATAAAAAATCTAATTTAATAATTTGAAGATAATGCTAATTTGATATTGAAAATTTTTTTTAATCCTAATAGATACTTACAATTATGTTTCTTTAAAGGGATATATAACATAATACACAATCACACGCGATCCTCAATATATATTGACTTTAAATTTGTCGAAGGCACGACGACTATTTTCAAAAGGAATGTTTTCTTTCTGAAATAATGTTTCTTTTTTTTCTTGGTTCAGAGTGACATTTTTCACGCGATTTAAAATAACTGAGATGATAATGGCAGCAAATGTTGGAGCAAATTCGGCAGCTACACATTTCAAGGGGCCAACCGAGAATGGTATGAATGAAGCTTCTTCCGGTTTCTTGTGGAAACGCTCAGGATTAAATAAGAGAGCATCATCACCCCAAATTTTGGGATCACGATGAATTGCCTCCACATCGACGGTAACCCTGAGACCTTCTTTTTCCCGATGAATATGTCGTGTTGGAGGATAGAGTCGCAAAGTTTCTTGTATAACGTGGCATAGTGGAGGAACTTTGGAAACATTCTTAGGTTTTTCCAGAAAAACTTTGACTGCATCATCGAGTTTTTCAAAATCGATATTAGCATTCCCTTCAGTGGTTTCTTTGTTTCTTAATAAGGGGCGTATCTTAATCTCCAAAATAGCATAAAGTACAACCCTCCACATTGTTTCGTAAGCGGGAATTATAACATTGAGAGAATTTACTAAGTCATCGCCTGAAGGATTATGGAATCCATTGTTGGATTCAAAATTATCGGCTGCGTCAGAGTGTGCTTTATTAAAAGCGCTTGGAAAATTAGATCGAGCAATTCTTGAAATTTCCATCATCACATTATGGGTCTCATTTTGTTTTTTTTGTTGAGGTATTGACGATGCTTCCATATTGAAGAGATCTTTGAGCAGACGTTTTGTTTCCAATATTAATTTCAAATTTTCGTCCTTTCTTGCTGTTATGAAATCGAGTTCTTTGGATATGAGCCAAAGGCTATTGATCATGCTGGGAGCTTCATCGATAACTTTGTCGATATTCGTCATTCCCAAGTAACCGCGGAGAACAACATTTAACGTTATTTTCTGTATCCAGGGAACAAGTTCGACGACAACACACTCTTGACTCGTTTCCACATGAGTATAATCGTTTACGGCTTTTTGAGCAATGGATTTAATCTTTTGCCAATCTAATTTGATGGATTTAGTAATAACTTTACGGAAGTCGCGGCGATACTGTTCATTTGGATTGGTAAAAGGATTTGAAATTCCAAAGGTAAAATGCAATCGCTGATTTGACTTTGCTCGTGAAGCATTGTCGTAGTGATTAAGTGTCTCTTTAGCTTTATACGCATCGCTAATTATCTGTGGAAAAGGTTGATGCCGTTGTCTGATTAAATAATGTGCTGTCCCAAGAACTACAAAAATTGCAAAGATGACTAGATAATGTAATTCCATGAGTAAGTAATAAACGTTTATTGTTTTTAGGCTTATAATGAATGCCTTTTATATTCAAATAAATTGCCAAATCAGTTATGAATAACATCCGAAAAAAACGCTCCGGAAGAATACTCCGGAAAAACTCCATTGACAGGTGACCGGAATTGATAAGTACGATGACATTATTGTGTAATTATGATCGAAATTGTAAAATTCAGTTTATTTGTAATTGACATATTAATTCAGTCAAAAATTATAAATTATGTTGTCATACAATTTAGCATTCTTATTCATTTTATATTTTTTAAGCAATTTGAAACAAGCAAGTTCAATGAATGGTAAACATTAACAACCAACTGATATAAAATACCTATATATATAAACATTATTTATTTGATTTTAAATTAAGTTCGGACAATGGTCTTTCCTCTAAAATGAAGTATATAGATAAATAAAACGATTGATTAAGAATCTGCAAATATAGTTAATAAATGTAAAGATAACTAACGTGATTGTCTTTTTCTCAACATTTGGTAATTCCGGCTTGGCTCTGTTAAGAACTTTCAAGAACGCTTGTACACGAGCACGCATTCTAGAGTGCATATAAGCCTTTGAACATTTGATGTGATAATGAAGATAATCTCGGAATAATTGAATTTGAGAGATTGTTTTCTCTCTCACATCACCTCGAGTGAAGTGGCGAGGAAATAAAACTAACATGGGGTCAAACAAGTACAATTAGGTGAAGATTGATCAAAAGTGGCTGTCATACACTTAATTAAATAATCGCGTTTTACCGAACGTGACGTAACCAATCTCCTCATTTTTATTCGTCTTTTGTAACTCTGATAAATGTCTAATTTCCAAAGGAGGTTCCTTGCTCGAATATAACACTTGAGGAGCATTTTGAATATTTGGACGACGACGCGCATCAACAAATTCCTAAGATCATGTAAATTGTCAGTGCATATTTTAATCTGTATTTTATCATTGAACTTCAAATGCATCCCCACCTGTAAGAATACTTTACCGAATATTTTATCCGTATCCTCTTTAAATAATGTAGAGAAGATTACAGTAACTCTGTCTAGTTGAGCTTGAATATAAAAAGCTTCCTGATCTCTGTAATGAATTTGCATGAGTTCAGAATGTGGATTGGTTTGTTTCTCATCTTCGAATTTTGCTTGCTGCTCAAATGCACGTTCAAACGGTTGAGCCAAAAGATCACGTTTAATCATAGCTAATTTATTTACTAATTCCTCTCTTTGTTCTAATTTTCAATGTAATGTGAAATAAAATAAAATAAAAATAAAATAAATTCACAGAATTCTTTGCTATCACTTACCTTTATCTTTAGGAAGATTTTGTAAATTAAATTCTAAAGTAAAATCATATCCTTCCTCTGTGTCAGAAACGCAATATGGACCATATTCTCTTTGTAACATATCCTGAGCACCCCATTGAACAAGTTCTTTGTAACATAGCATTGAGAGAGAAAATCTAATCACAGAATTGGATTCTAAAGTCGAAAGATGACAAGACACGCCATCGAAATCGACCACTTTGACATCAAAGGCTGTGGGATTATTGCTATGAGAAAAAAACACTTCGATTCAATAATTTCAACTTAAACGTGAAAAAGTACGATCCGCTAAACATGTAATTGAAATTTTTTTTTTAAGACCGACTCACTTCACGATCGGTTGGGTCAGCGTCTCTTCTATTACAACATTATGATTGTCCAACAAAATCATTTCGAAAATAAAATTGCTCGAAAGATAGTTGCCGAAATTTTCAAAAAATGCAATATTTTTGGTGAATGAAGGTAGTACAAATGCGTCAACTAAAAATGTACCACATGAGATATCTTGGTGTTCCGGGTTTTGAATTGCGGGTTATTTAATGTGCTATACCACTAAACTAAAAGAATTGAATGGCGAATGCAAAAGATCCACGCAATGAATTGGAAGTACATGTTATTTTACTATAAAAGGATCAATGCAATTTTTTTTTTAAAAAAATTTTTTTTTTTTTTACGTGTAAATTAAAAAAATTATTTATATAATATAGTATGTCAAATCGTTCATCCAACTTTTTTGACATGCGATAAGAAAAATGTCTACAGCATCCGGGAGTCAAACAGGTCAGTCAAAAGTTTTGCATTATTAACTCTTTATTTTACTAATTCTAACGATCTTACATTTTACCATTTCAGGTTTTCACAATGCACCGGTAACGAAAGGTCTCTTAATTTGTATAGGGGGATGCTCATTAGCTTCCTATTTACTTGATATTAGATCCTCATTTCCTTTGCAACTTACACATAATGAGGTAAAAATTTAAATCTTTTATCTCATTTGAAATTTTTATAATCTAATTTTTTTTTTTAAAACAAAAAAAAAAATAGTTATGGCGATTAATAACTTCACATAGTATCTTGACTACATCGGGTGAATTTTTCTTTGGGAGTATAGTTATGTATAATCTTAGAGTAATAGAACGCCAATTTGGATCGTCAAAATATGCAGTACGTTATAAATTATATTAATTTATCAAGCTTTGAATTCGATTGTATGGTCGTATTTGTTTAACAATGTCAACGCGTACAGGCATTCTTTTTCGTATCGTCCGCGTTATCTACAATTCTAGAAGTTGGTGCGCTTGCAATTGGCAAGCGATTTGGGGTGACATTTATACCCGCAGGACCATATGGGTTTATCTTTGCTACACTTTATCAGTACAATAGAATAATACCATTTACTTACCAGTATCGAGCTTTTGGATATATGTATTGTTTGGGAGTTATACCGGTGAGCTTATGTTAGTAATTAAGCATTTAAAAAATCTTTTTGACTGATTATAATTTGACTAAATAATTCTTTTTATATTAGTTTCTTTATTTTCAATATCCATCCTCAATTATTGCCGGCATATGCGGGCTTTTAGCCGGTGCTATTTATAGGAGCGGCTTTTTGAAGTTAAATAAACTTCGTTTTCCAAAGATTATTAGCCGATTCGTTTCAAGATTTATATTACCCTTATTGTCAACACCTCCACCTAGGCGCTCATCTTCTCTTGCAGTTGATCATCATGCACAAGCAATTCAACAAGAACGAGTCATGAGACGTCATGCTCCAGCACAAGCACCTTCTCAACACATAACAAGCGTAAGTTGAAAGTTTAAATCTGAAATTACTATTCTCAAGTCGATTGTTCTTAATTTTGAAAACTTATAACTTACAGCAGCAATCTATTAATGAAGAAAGCATTGCTAATTTACGAGATATGTTTCCTCAAAGCTCTCAAGAAACTATTACGCTAGCTCTGCTCTCTTCTGATAATGATATTAATAGAGCCATTCAATTTCTACTGGATAATTCATAGATTTAATTATAATAATACCTAATCATGATATATCTCTTTATCAATTTTCCATTTTATTATTTTTGTAACTTGGTTGTAGTATGAAATTTGTAAATTTTAGCTATTGCATACTACGATTATTCTTTAATAATTTGCTCATTTATAATATGCTTTCACTAATTTGGACTTAATATTTCTTCTATTATAAAATTTGATTAAAAAATTTTCAAATTTAATAAATATGCTAGAATTCATTTTTTTAAAAATTTTTGAAGTCCCAACCTCCAAAAAAAACATATAATTTCATTAATGCCAACTCCTTGGATGTGTGTATAGGGATGGGAACGGTTCTTTCGTCCCATTTCGGTTACTTTTTGGTTCTGCTTTCCTAAAGCAAATTAAGCGGCTAATTATTAAATAGAGCATGTGAATATCAAATAAAATTTTTTTATCAATTTCGGACTATAATTATTCTTAATTTGATTTTGAGCTGATCCTTTTGAGCCAGTCCCGAAGCATCAATTTGTAAAATTGGTAAAATTCAGAATCTGCTGAATTTAGAATCGGTTCCAGAACCGACTCTTTTTGAACCCTATGTTTATAACCGCGAGTAATAATATTTAAATTTAAATTTTTTTGAGGAAATTTCGGATAATGAAATAAATTGATTATAATAAAAAAAAAGATAAATTGATATAAATAAACTTCATAATCCTTTATCAAATAACAATTAGAGAGGTCATTATTAATTAAATAGCTCGGGACTCAATCTATAAATCTCATCTGGGAGACCAAAGAAAACCTTTAAATGTCATTATATTTAATTGATACCAATATTACCACTTCCAGGAGTTGTTTTCTGATCCATTCAAGTTTCCGATAAAAATGCCGGTAGCGCACAAATTCGTTAATTATGTAACGTAAATAAAAAATTGGTATAGCATTTCCTTTCTAAATTTCATTGTTATTGATGGTCATGACGATTGTTTCTCGTTTTGATTTTTTAATGAATCAAAAAAACGTCTCAGCCTTTTTTTGGGCAAGATTTGTTGTACGAGAAATATCCCGTTTTATAAGAGCGTACGTACTCTTTCTTTTGCTATGCTTTGCGTTGTTAGCCTTGCTATGCTTTTGCTTTTAGCTATGCTATGCTTATATGCGAAACTATATAGTCAAATAAAAAAAGAATACTAAACCATTGTTTATTAAACAAAATTATAAAGAAAAGTAGTGGTGTATTCTAGAACAAAAAAAAAGTTAAATTCTTAAAATAAACAAAAAATTTGTTAATTTGTATTTTGTCATAATAATTGTCCATCTGAGAAATTTTTATTTTTTTGAATATCGATATCTTCTTTTCTGATAACGGAAGAATCAGATAAAAAATTACTTGGATTAAAGGATGTTCCATCAAATGAAATACAAAAAAATTAATTTGTTTCTTTAAAAAGATTATGTAAAATAATATTGATTATGAAAAAAATTAGCAAACCAATAAAAAAATAAAATTTCGATTCGTGATTACTTCATAAAAAAGATACTTCGTAAATGTCGTAGGAAACTTTTTTTTGTCATAGATTATGATCAAAAATACTAAATCAATATATATATATATATGAGAACAAAGCTTTTTTAACAAGAATTCTTTAAAAATTACGATTCTAAAGTAACTGAATTTTTATCTCAATCTTAAATACACTCCTTAATAAGCCAATCATTAAAATCGATGACTAATTAAAATTTACGAAAGAAACGTATAAAAGAATTTTTTAATTAATAATTAAGTTACTAAACAATAATAACTAAACAATAATAGAACAAAAAAAAAATACAAAAAATCCTATCTCTTCTAATATTTTATTATTAAATTCTAAAATCTATCCTTTGCAAAACATAAATGATCTCTTATTCTCAACATATATTAAACAAAACGAAATAAACTAAAACCTACTAAATGCATCACTAAATAATCATACATTAATTTTTCACCTCAGAATAACTCATCATTTATACATGGCATTCATCTAAAAAGTTTATATTACTGTAAGAAGAATTTAATAACAAAATCTTACGCCTACTATTCAATTATAATGATTAATTCATCAAATAGATGATCATGATCCTAACGAAATATACATATTAATTAGTCTTATGCTATAATATCAAAGGATAAAGAAAAGTTGCTATTTGTTTCTCATGTAAAACTATAAAGAATCGCAAAATTTCACCTGTTTTAAGCCAAATACCCAAAGAAATTAATGTAACTAACAATTATTTAAATATTATACAAATCTTTCTGAATTCATCATAATCCAAAAAGAAGCAAGAGTAAAGATGGTGCAGCAATTGATTTCAAATTTACAAATTGTTGCAACATAAGCTAAAATTAGTTGCAACATATGTTGCAACATTATAAGTTGCAACATATATAGGTTAAAACTAATTGCAATGTAAGTTGTAGCATTAAAAGTTGCAACATATTAATTACAGTTCCCATCTTTAAGTAAGAGTAATGTAACAAAATTCTAAACAAAGATAACATAGAAGTTACCTTTCCAATAAAAGGAACATTAACAAAATGAACCTTCAAAAAACTACTATGAACTTTGAAATAAATGCCACACATGCCTTAAGAAACCAGTATCTATTATAAAATGCGTTCATCTTGATAGTTTACAAGATCTAAGATGTCATATTATCACACATAATACTAATAAAGATGAAAATGTGTTTAAATCTACATAATAATAAGCAGAGCTCACTTCTGGAACCAGTTGAATATATCTTTCCTTGATTCTGACTACCTGAAAATAGATAAAAATATCATAACAGAATATAGAAGATTAAATTGCATATACCAAAATAGGCTAAGAATATAAGATTAATAATTATTATATAATCATACTGTTACAGAGTAATTTTAGCAAGAAAATTTGGTAAAGCAAATGATCAACATGTTTCACTAAATTGATTTACTAAAGAAATTACACAAGCAATTAATCTACAAATTGATCTACATGTATTACGTGATATTCTTGACATTGTTGATATAGTTGACATTGTTAACATTATTGACATTAATGATATTATCAACATTATTGACATAGTTAATATAATAGATATAACTTATTTATTTTATATATTTTATTTATTATTATATGTAATTGGAAAGATATAAATACAATAGATTTTAGAACTTGTAGCAAGTAGGAAGTTAGATTTCCTTTAGCCTGATGCTAATATTCTTCTTATATATTTTATTCTTGTCTTTTATTTCTAGAGAATTTTACTCAGCTTTGTGTAATAATTCTTTACCCTTTATTTATTTATTTTATTATCAATAAACTGTTTTATCATTTATTTGCTGTGTGATCTATAAATGATAGCGTGATATTTAAACATTTGAGTGAAATCTACAAGTCTGTGTGATGCATAAGTCTTAGTGATAAGCTGCAATCTGAGTATAAACCTAAAAGACAATCAGGTTTTCGTATTTAATCTGTGTAAAGACAATTAGGTCTTTTGTATTTAATCTGTGTAAAGACATCAGGTCTTTGTGATAGCTTAAAATCTTAGTGAAATATCAAATCAATACATCTGAGTGATACAAGTTATAAGTCAGAGACTCCAGGAAAGATCAGTAATTACTACATATATTAAAAAGAAACAACTCTCGAACACCTCGTTTAACTGTAGTAATCCACCAAAATCGCACGTTAACAATACACATAACTAGTGTTGTCACAGGACATTCTTGAATAATATTTTGAACATAGTGTTAAACATTTGAACATAGTATTAGACAGTTTTAGACATAGTGTTAAACATTCTTAAAATACTTTGGACATAAAAAATATAAAATACTGCACATAACATAATACAGGTGAAACTAATGATCTGATAACAATACTAACCAAATTCAATTTTATGTCATGTCAATCAACTCATTATACTTTATTGGGATTTTATTTTTAACGGAAATGAAATAAATATAACATTAAAATCCTAAAATGAATGTGTGTTTAAAAAGTACATTTCAACTATTAGAACTTTCTGAGACCTTTTGGTCTTAAGTGATAGTCACCTTTTATTCAGCATTTTGGAACTTTTTGTCTTGTCACGTGGTTTTAAATTATGAACTTTAGTAAACTAACTTGACGCTTATATTAAAGCCTATCATTACTAACAAAACCCTATATTAAGCAAAGTTTAAATTAGGCAATAGCAAGTCTTATAAAGGAATAGGCTTTCACGTTAGCCTAAGTTAACTCTTTTTCCTCTTTTATAAAATATTGTAAGAGAATATTACTAACATCATTTATATCATCAAGATTTATTTTATATTGGAGATAGCAAAATTCCTTAGATCTGCCTAGTTTTTTACGAACATAGTCATAAAATCTGCAATTTTTACTTATGTATTTATTCTTCTGTATAAATTACAATTTGATACTATGAATACTTATGTGACTTATAGATTAAATACTATTGAAAGTAAAAATGTGATTATATATATATGGCTCAAGCAGTCTTAGAGCAAATGCATTATTACTTACGTCAAACCATTTCTTGATTATGAAATTCAATTAGTAATATTATCAATAATTTTCACAAAGTTATTTAATCAGCTTATAATGACAATCATTCACAAGACAACAGATTTTCTTGTAAATTTGTAGCATAACATGATATAATCTACAATTAAAAGTAGTAAATATATTAAATTATAAATAAGTATTAAATAATAATTAATTAAATTTTACCTGTAATGTTTTGCTTATTTTTTTTATGAATTTGATTACGCTTGCTTTGAAGTTTATCATATATATGACATAATCTATAAATTTAGCTAATATTATTTTTGCTTCATTTAACTGCTATTTTCATTTGGATCATAATCAGCTATGAATGTATGTATATCTGGATTCGAAGAAATTACTTCTGATCCTTTATATTAAATTATTAAATATATAATTAATTGAAGTTTTAATTTAATAGATAATATAAATAATTAAAAAATAGATAAAAACCTTTTGAAATATAAGACCTTAGTTTTCAACTTATATTACAAGTGATCTGAATATACAAAGATATTATTCACTAAATTGATTCATAATAAGGTAGCTATTATATTCAAGTTTTTTTGAAAGAGATTCTGATAATTTGATTTAAAAAGGAATATTCATCATGAGTTCTACACCAATATTTTGATAAAATTGTGATATACTGTTAAGAATCCTTTTTGAAATAGAACTTTATCTTGAATTTTTTATAATTAGCAGCAAAATTGGAAGAATATCCTTTAAGTTAGTCATTCATTGCTTCATTACAAATGTTATAGGAAGTTTTGAGAACTTATTTAAGCTTAGTATCATTGAAGAATTTCACATTAAGACATAGTAAATATAGATCTTTCTTTTTTCATTTGAAATCTTTTATTTTAACAGCAGTAAGACACTGATTATATATTCATTATACTATTTTCATTCATTTCTGAGTTTCAGATATTCCTGCTAGTTAGAATAAATGCAAATATGTCATACTTTTTCTGCTAGAAGTTTCTTCATTTTTTTCTTAGAACTCTTAAACCTCTTTGATAGCTTATTTTCTTCTGCGATTTGTGATTGAATATAATCTATTATATATGCTATAAATACTGTGACAATTGTAAGTAAATCTCTTGCAGGTTCTTCAACTTTACTATTATTAGTATAAACATCTGAACTGAGTATCACAAGTTATATTCCATTTTTTTTTAAAGATTCATTTTATAAGTTTAGATCTAAAATAATATAAGCAGTCCTTTTGGATAACCATCACTTCTTTGATTTCCTTAGAATATATTCATTCCAAAAGAATAACTAAAACATCATATGTCTCTTGAATTTTATTTGCATTTTGATAGGTAATCTTGTTTTGATCCAGAATCATTAAAAATGTAGTTTTTGTTTAGGAATATAAAATTTAAGCAAAACTGTGTTACTTAAACCTATTTTTTCTTGTATTTGTATAAGGATCTTTATAAAACCAAAAAAAAAATTTACAAAAAATACATTAAATACAAAAATAAGTGAAATTATTCATATTTTATAAAACATATAATGTTAGCATTTGTTAAAAATCTATATTTGATTGTGAATTCTTTTTTGTCTTTATTGTTTTATTTCCAATTGATAAAATATGATAATATATTTTTTTTCTAATTGAAATAATGTACAATATATGAAATAAAATAAAATAAATTAATAATTAATATAAAAAAATCATACAAAAATAGAAAAAAAACTGTTGATACAAAAATCTAAATAAATTACAATCCAAAAAAAAAAATATTAATAGATATTAAGAAAAGAAATTAGAAAAAAAGAATGTGTAAATATAAAAAACGAATAACTTGAATAAAATATTTTATACACAAGAATAATTAAAAAAACCAACCCCAATAAATAATGATACTTTTTTAAAAATATAAAAGCTAATTAAAATTGTCCCATTTTTTAAGCTGTATAAGTAATATTTTTTTTCCAAACATTAGAAAATCTATTAGAAAAACCATTCATTCCATTATTGACATCAACTTTATTAATAGTAGGTAAAGATATAAATGTATTTCCAATTGCTGAGGACTTCGATAATGATGTTGATGTCATTTTATTATTAGTTTTTGATTGTGACGATAAAGTTGATAAATTTGCTCTTGAGGAAGTCGAATTTGTTGAAAATGTATTCGAGTTTGATGATGCAGTATTATTGCGACCAGATACCACACCTTGTACTTTTCTTAACATAGCCAATCCTTTCACTTTAACCTCTTGAGCACGTAATAGATAATGATTATTGTTATTTGTTGATTGTTGCGTATTATAAAGATTCGTAGCTTTTTGTTTAACGAAATAATTGTGCAAAATTAATAAAAGGCATCAAAAATATTGAATGCTGATGATAATCCTTACTAGATGTCTCAATAGAAGATTCACTAGTAGTATCGATTATATTTTCTCCAAGGGAAAGATCATCATTATCATAATATTCATATTCATTACCTGATGATGAATAATAACCAAAATCTTCCCCATTGCAAGAATAATCTTCATCTAATTCATCATCTTCTTCACCATTTAATTTTGCTAACAATCTCGATTCTCTTAATGAATATGCTTTACGCAATACTATTGCTGGATCTTGTATCGGATAGTTCTAAATATATATATATAAATTTGGTCAAAAAGAACTTTCATAAATAATATCTAAATGAACGAAATTTATTACCTGTAATAACTTGATATTATCAGAAAATGAACCTCTTAGTAATTCATCTTCAACACACCTAAAGATTTTAAATAGCAAAGAATTTAATGTCTTAATTTTAAAATGAAAAGTTTAACCCTTAACTTAACTTACATTAACATAGCACAACAAAAATCTAATAAAAATTCAAAGCCACTTGTTGATTCATCATCATCGTCACGATCAGCTAAAATACTATCCCATAATCTAATAACATCGGGTAAAGAAAATTCTTGCGTCAACATAACTGTTAACCAACGGAATGAATAATAAGTTGGGTACAAAGATTTTCTTTCCTATAAATAAATACAAGAAGATTAAACATCAATATTCCTATTTAATTAAAAAAACAAATGATAAAAAATAGAATACCAGTATCTTACTAAATCTCTCCATAACTCAAGTGCATAAGTTTTTAATCTCCTGTTTAATTTTTTCATAGTATGACCAATACCAGTTGCTTCATCCGTATCCAAACTTCTAACAAAATGATCTCTGATATGTGCCATCAATAATGTAAACACAAAGAATGAATCCGCTTCAGCATGTGCTAAATATAACAAATTACAAAACAATAGCCAAATGTTAAAGCTTTTGATACTATCACAAGAATTGATAAATTACTTATTATTTAAAACAAACCTTTTCCTTCTTCATCAGAATCATTTGCCATAGTATAATAAATAGGGCCTAATATTTCATTCATTCCTTGTACATAACCAACACCGGGATTTAACTTGGCATAAATAAATAATATACGTTCAATGGCTTCCCAATGTAAATCAACTTCACCATCGTCATCACGAACATTTGATCCATCCGACCTATAACTTGAAGCGGGAGAACAAGGTCTCGTATTTGCATTTTGTCCTCTCATACCGAAATCTTTATTTAAATGCTGTACACGTTTGAATATAGATCTACGAGTTGGTATAGGTGTAACAGGTGGAGGAGATGATGTTCTATAGTATAAGTCTAGCGGAACAGGTTTTGGACTAGATATAGTCGAAATATTTCTGCTAAGAATTCCATTCGCCGACGGTAATGATGGATTAGATATTATTGCTAATTGAGCTTCTAATACGGCAACTTCTGCATCTAATTCTGAAGCAGTTGTTAATATAGAATCACTATAATTACTTATACTAACAGAGTCATCATAAATATCTAATGTTTCGAGTATAGAAGGTGATCGAGCTCCATTCATTCTATTTATTGCTTCAATTTTGGGACTGAGGGGACTTAATGGACTGTGTGGTACCGGTGATTGAAAAAATGCAAAATCTGGTAAAGTACGTCTAACATCTTTATCAATTTGTTCTAATATATTATTATCTGCAAAATATTCCGCCCATTTTGAACTTGGTGAAGAATTTAATGGGTGATCATCTGTCGATTCATTTGAATTTTTTAATTCTTCTTCACTTGGATCTGCCAATAAATCCCTAATAAAGCTCTAGATTTATTTGAAAGTGGAAGGAAATTTATTTAAGTGAATTAAAGTAATTAGAATTAAGTAAAAATTTCATTATAACTTACATAATAAGTTGATCTTTGTTCCGCAAGCGTGCTTTGCCATTTTCTTTTATCATGTGGTAGATATCCTATTAAAATCTATTGAATGTCACGGGATGAATTTTAAATCGGAGAAAAAAACGATTATTCGTCACAAATTTCAAAAATTTACCTTCCAACTTAATTGTCTAATACCAGGGTTATCAGGAATACCTATTCAATCAATTAATTCCATACAAAGGAAGGTTTTAATTAATTATTTTTTTTTAAAAAAAAAGAAACTTGATAAGTTAATTTCTTAATTTCTCTTTAAAACGTCATAAAAAAGAATTGATAATCACCTCGAAAACATAAATGTCGAAACTTATAAAGGTCTATAGTAGGTTCTGTAGATATATTTTTTATACTAAGAATATCTTCAAATTGAGCAAGTCTAAAAGAAATTTGGTTAAACGGGTTTATTTATTTATTTATTTATGCTAAACAAAATTCAACAAACCTTTCTTTATAATCCATTTTAAATTTTCTTGGAACCTAAATAAAAAAAAAAGGTTGAGTATAAACTTCTTTTCGTTCCAATGTTGAATTTCGGGGGAAATAAAAAAAGGGGAACTGAATTGTCAAAAAAAAAAAAAAAAAAAACGCACATTCAAGTAACTTTCTGTTGTACAAAATCGACCAATACCCTTATCATATTTTGACCACAATATATTTTTAAAGTTCACGTTTTAAAATTCCGCATATACACGACAGAGTACATTGTTAATTTACAATATTGGCCATGTTAGTTAATGATCGCATTATATTCATCAAAAGCTAGCTGCAATCTCGGACCGGACAAATTTAATTTATATTGTTTTAATTATTAAAATTCTAATTGTCAGGAATCAAATTCCTTGATTCACTTACAATATGTCTGTTAGTTTTCAAAAGGTCGATTAAATAAAAATGAGAGATCAAAATACTTATAATAAATGAAAATCTCAAAAAACATTATTATATATATATCACGTGTCGATTACGATATCTATTGTTTTGGTAGCATTATCACGTAATATAATATAAAATATTATATTGTATAAAGTTTTATGAACTTTCTCTTAAAAAAATGATTTCTCGATTTATTCATTATTGGACAACTAAATTCATAACTGAAAAGGCAAATATTCTATTGTCTGAGCTTTTCCTTACATGATTTAACCAATTTAATATAATTTAATATAATATAGCTATTAGAAAGTCCAGCATTTCACAGGTTCGCTACAAGAACGCACACACATATTTCAAAAATTTCAGAACAAGGTATGTGTCATTTTTTAAAATCCTTATTTTAAGATTTCAATATCTCATTTAATTACAATTTGTTTCAAAAAAATGAAGCATCTCCATATATTGATGAAAGTGCAAGACGTACAGAAATATTTATGAGAAGCTTTAAAGAAAATTTAAAACGTGAAGCAGAAAAGACCAATTGGCCAAAAGTCTAAAATGAAAATTAAAATAAAAATTTTTCCCTATAAATGAATATCTCTTTTATTTTCACTAGCAAATTTATTATTTATTTTAAATAATATTTAATTGCAAATTTTAAAATAATATTTTTTTGTTCGCTATTTAATAAAAATTTACCATTTAACATAAAAATAAAATAACTTTCTAAAATTAATTTCAAAGATTATATCTATTATTTTTAATGAATGGCTGCCAAACATCCTGGACAATTATGAATAACCTCATGAACGAAAACATCACAATCAATGCAAAAATGTTGTTGGCATCTATTGCATTTATATCGACCGCTAGTTTCAATAGGTACCGCACCACCACGTACTCCTAGAAAAGACGGAAAAGGAATTTGACATGAAAAGCAATGTGTTGGAGATACACTACAAAAGAAATAAAATGATTGATAAAATGAATCTAGCACTAAAATAAATAAAAAAGATGAAGATCAAACCTATTATTATTCCACGGAACTTCTACAAAATTATTTATGGGAAACAAATGATGATATGATCTTGCTAAATGTGGACTTGATACAAGTGTAAGTTCACACACCGGACAGTCCGTTGGCAAATCGCAAATTTTTGAGTGACATCGAGCGCAAATGTAACCACCAATTGTAGGTTTTGAATGACTGTGTTATGGAATCCGTATCGTAAAAAAAATTGTTGATTGACTTATCCAATATTAAATAAATCGAAATTTTTTTAGCGAAATCATACCATGCACAAAGTGAAGGCGATGAATCAGAAACACTACTTGGGAACCCCATTATAACCAATTCAGCTTTGTTTTGAGTATTTGAGACTGGAGGCGGTGGTATTATTTCAAAGAGTAGATCTTTAAAATGTGCTTCATTCAGAACTACTCCGTACGTGCCTAAATATCTATATATTAGAATATGTATTAAAATAATAATAATAATAATAATAATAATAATTTAAATTAACTTACCCTTTGTTTTTTTGCACATGAGTTTACATATCTGTACCTCGGCAGCTAATCCAACTACTGAGACGCGAATATTTTCATTTACCAAATTATCTATTGTATCGTAAATATCTCCCGGATCACAGGTTGTAAGGGATCCCATAATGATCAAAATTTCTCGTGAACCATGAGATGGAACGTGACTAAATAAGAAATTATCGAATTAAAAATACAATTCTTTCTTTCTGTATAATTTTCATTAATATTTCATTATTTACATTAAAGTTGATCTTGCCATCTCTAAAGAATTTTGTAAAGACGGTTCACCATCAGTATCTGTATTTTTCTTATTTTTTAAAGCACGTATATTATCCATTGGATTCCCTATATAATATCAGAAAAATCAAAAAAATTAATTTAATGAAAATTTAAAAAAACATTTATTTTTAATTCGTATAATTTATCATCAATATTACAAAGTAAGAGGCTGGCTTGTTACCAGTCAGATCGGAAATTTTTTCTGCATAGCCTCCCTTTGTTACAATTATGGCAAGTTGAGAAATTGGATTTTGATCAAAATACTCTAGAATAAATTGTTCAGCGTATGAAAGAGTTAGATCCAATCGAGATGGACGAAGATCTTTTTCCATCATTGCTTCGGAAAGGTCTATGATCAAGAACATGTGTCGTATTATCCCACGTCGAATCGTCGCTGTATCTCGAAAAAGCCTAGAAAAAGCTGACGGTTTAATTTTATAGAATAATTATTTTAATACAAAACGAAATCTCTTACCTTTTCCTTTTCCGTTGTTGAAGATTTTCGACAGTTCGTTTCAGACTTCCATCCTCGTCTTCCTGTAGTACATCCCAACTACGCTTATACTCTTCTTCCCAAGCATACCCAGTTTGTTGAGTATTAGTTTGAATTTCATCGTCTACGTCGATGAACTCTTCGGTTAAGTTTTTCTGTTTGTGTTGCTTGGACATTTTAGCAAATAGAAAATGATTAGTTAAATGGTAGCGGTTTAAAGTATAATGAACATTTAATTTATTTTGATTGGTATGAAATTGATCGGCATATAATTTACCAAAAAAGAAAATCTAATTTTTTACTTTGTAAAAAATAAAATTATCGGCTTCTTTTTTAAAAAAATTCTTTAAAGTTTCTTTTAAATAAATTTATATTTTATGATCATTAGTAAATAAATACTAATAATAGTCTATCTAAAGTTAAAGCTAATGATAAAAATGATCCAAAAATTGTTTAATTTAAGGCTATAAAAGCTCAAAATTAATATAATCAATAATTTAAATGTTTACAGTCAGAACTAGGGATGCTAATGGTTACGGTCATGACCGGTCATGACCGTAACCGATATTGGTCGGTCAAAGGTTTCTGACCGACCGGTTGACCGACCGATTTTGACCGACCGTTTGATCAAACATTTTTTAATTAGTAATCCAAGAATTCTTTGCATTTAATTAACAATCATTTTATTTATGTAATTTTTTATAAAAAAAAGTTCGCGATAATTCTGTAATATGAAAGTAATCTTAACATGCATATTGAGTTAGCCTAAAAAAAATAAGTAAAATATATAAAAATTCGGAGTTTTAGCAAATACCATGTTAGCATTATTTAAAGTTTAAATTAAATTATATTATTGTTATATGGGCTGGTCAACCGGTCAATATAACCGGTCGGTCGGTCAAAGGCCTCTAACTGACTGTTATCATCCCTAGTCAGAATTCGATATAGCGAACCTTCTGGTTTACCATGAAATTTTTTAAAAAAATCGGTTTATCAAAATTTATAAGTTCGTATATAGCATAGCGGTCATGCTTAATTTTATCACATTTTGCAAATCATTTTGCCGATCATTTGCCGATCATTTTTCATTTTATCACATATAATAAACACCGTAAAAATGATTTTTATTTA